>JAVJHY011547665.1:0-11611 GCA_035593235.1 Phascolosoma agassizii | reverse complement strand
GCCCGGTCCTGGTGCAGATTTTGTCCACGGTGTAGAAGGATGTGGTGACATCCCGGCGAGAACGCCAAAGCGTTCGGCAGTGGCTGAATCAGCGGCAGAGTTTATCTGCAAGGCCGTCAATGATGCGCCGGGCGAAATTACCCTGTGCCCGGTCGGTCCGCTGACTAATATTGCCGCAGCACTTGAGCTTGATCGTGGCCTTCGCATCAACACTGTGAGCCCCGTATTTGTCAAAGAGACAATGGAGATGACTATTATAGCTCACAAGTAGATAAAGAATTATTAAATTTAATCAATGATATTCTAGATTTCTCCAAAATTGAGACTGGAAAATTTTCGCTCGACGTTGAGCCATTCGATCTCCAGTACGCGATTGAAGATGTTGTGGCCTTGCTTTCGCATGCTGCGAGCAAAAAGGACGTCGAATTGGTCCTGCGCTATGCGCCCGAATTGCCGCATGGATTTTGTGGTGATGGTGGCCGCATACGCCAAGTACTCACCAACCTCTGCGGGAATGCCACAAAATTTACGCTGGAAGGGCATGTCTACGTCGACGTGGCCGGCACTGTTGAAGGTAATCTCGCCCACTTGAAGATTTCTGTCACGGATACAGGTATCGGCATTCCTCAGGACAGCTTGTTGAACATATTCGATGAGTTTGAACAGGTCGAGTCTAGATCCGACCGTAAGTTCCAAGGAACAGGGTTAGGCCTTTCTATTTCCAAGAAATTGGTAAACTTGATGGGGGGTGAAATTACCGCTGAGTCGGAATTGGGGAAAGGGTCAAAATTTGTGGTGAACCTTACATTGCCACTTGCTGATGTGCCCAAGCCTGAAACATCCATCCCTCTAGTAGAGTTGCGCGGTAAACACGCCCTCATCGTGGATGATCTTGAAGTCAATCGAATAATTCTTACTGAGCGGCTCCATTCCTGGGGTATTACCGTCGAAAGCGTTGAAAATGGACAGACGGCCCTGACAACGCTTTGGAATGCGACATCCCAAGGCGATCGCTTTGACTTTGCCATTCTAGATTTTCAGATGCCAGGCATGGACGGACTGAAACTGGCAGAGTTAATTCATGACGATGACGCAATATTTTCTTTACCGCTCATTCTGTTGTCGTCGGTCGATATTGCCGCTGATCAAGCCGAACTGCAAAAAGTTGGAATCCAAAAAAGCGTCCTGAAACCGGCGAAGGCTTCAGTCTTGTCTAATGCGATTGTCAACGCACTAAAGGCGTGGGCAGCGAGCGATCCCGGTGCACCAAAACCAAAACCGACGTCAAAAACAACTGAAGAGGGCAACGTACTTGGTAACGGCACCCAGAAATTGAGAACGCTGATTGCGGAAGACAACAAAACCAATCAGCTTGTCGTCAAATCGATGCTCAAATCGACCGACGTGGAGCTTATATTTGCCAGCAATGGTTTGGACGCTTTGGAACAGTATAAAAAACTGCTACCGGATCTCATATTGATGGATGTCTCAATGCCAGTAATGAACGGTTTGGATGCAACCCGCATGATCCGGACCTTCGAAGGGGAAGCCGGTCTGCGCAGATGTCCAATCATTGCTCTAACCGCCAATGCCATGCGTGGGGACCGGCAAATGTGCCTGGACAGTGGTATGGATGACTATCTGAGCAAGCCTGTAATCAAGACAGATCTCTATTCAAAAATGTCCACGTGGAGTCAGAAAGAGGCCAGCGACGCCGCCGAGGATAAAGACGACATGAACCAGAGAGATTCTGCCAAAGCTGGTGGACTACCCGCTGATCGAAAACGTGATGCCGAAACTGTTCTGGATGTGCCCCGGATTAACGAATTGGTGGCGGATTTTGGAGTTGACGCGTTCCAGGAGGTTCTAGAATCTTTCGAATTGGAAGTGATAGAGGCCCTTGAGCATCTGCAACAATCTCTTTCAAAAAAGAACGCCGAAGAAATTCGTTCGTTGCTTCATTTGATCAGCGGCTGCGCCGCAAATATCGGCGCAATCGTCCTAAGCCACAGCTGTGAAGAGTTTCGCCGGCAAATTTGTTCCGGCAATATGAACATTGACATTTCCCAGTTGGAAACCGGCTTTGCCGTGGCACTCGAGCACATTGAGCAAATAGCGGCCGCCGCGTGACGAAAGGCAAAGGTCGCGGTTGCTTTAAAGCTCGCGACTACCCCCAGGGAGTTTCATTGCCTCCGCGGATGGGCTGCGGTTCGTGGTTCCGAACCGAACCGTTCTCGCAGCACCCAAGCCGATGTACTTCGGTCAGGGGCGCGGGATCACCTGCTACAATCTTGCGTCAGCGCAATACACCGGCCTTGGCGGCATTGTTGACGCCGTCGCCATAGATGTCATTGCCTTCGATGATGACATCACCGAGGTTGATGCCGATGCGCGATTTGATCGGGCCGTCATCGGCCGCCAAAATCGCTGCCAGTCTGCGCTCCATGCTTTCCCCTACCTGTTACGCAAGTATCCGCGCGATTGGATTTTAATGCGTCGAACCATTCGTTTCCGGGTAGCAAATCTATACTTGTGGCGACGGGGGCATGCTGCCACTGCGATATTCATTCGGTCTGCAATTTTTCAAGCTGCACCTTTAGCAGCGGTGCCCGCAATATTAATCCCCTTCTCGCTGCTCCTTGTTCTAACTCTAAGCTTACCGTCGTTCATCCGGGTTCGCCACGACACGCTGCGGTGCTGTAATGCTAATTTACAATACAGCACAACCTAGTTTTGGTCCTCTGGCAGTTGCTGGAACATTTCCGCCGGATACGGTGCCTGGGCACTGATCTGTTGATGGGGCTCGGTGTCTTGCTCTGGCGGCGGCTCCCGGCGCGTTACGCGATAGAGCACGAACAATCCATAAAGAGCAGCAATGACAATCGCCATGTACATGAAGGCCTCAGGTCCCAGAATCGGCGTCAGCGCCGTGGTCAAGGCAGGCAGCACCATGCCGGAAATCGACCATGCGACCAGTAGGGTACTCGACATGGACACATAGTATTCAGGGTCACCGCGATCATTGGCGTGCGCGCTGGCGATGGAATAAATCGACTCTGTGGCTCCCGCCCAAATAGCAAACACCAGTGCCATCCATAACAGGGCGCCGGTATCCATCTGCACAGCAACAGTTGCTGTGATAACTACAATGATAGCGGCGGCGATCAGCACAATACGGCGATCCATACGGTCCGACAGAGAGCCTAGGGGGTATTGGACCCCGATCATGCCGAACTGCATCAGGAACATGAGCAACGCCACGTCATTTTTGCCGTGGCCAACTGCACTCGCATAAATTGGTGCAAACCCCTGCACCAGCATGGTCAGCCCACCAACAGCCAGCAGCCCGACAAAGCCGACCGGCGAAATACGCCACACGGTGGCGATAGCAATGGTGACAGACGCCGGTGGCGGTGGCGGCGGCAAGCGCGACAGACTAACCGGCAGGATTGCCAGCGCCGCAAAGAAGATTGCAACAAGCGGTCCCTGCGCGCCATCGAGGGAAATATAGCGCAGGAGAAATGCCCCAGCTCCAATGGCGAGAACATAGATCATATAAAACATCGCGATGATCTTGCCGCGCCAAGTGTTTTCACAGGCGTCATTTAACCAGCTCTGACTGACGATAAACAGGCCGGCCGCAGATACGCCGTATAGTGCGCGAGCCACAATCCACAGAGCCGGATCCGGCCCCATGGCGATTAGCAGAACACCGAGGATATTCAGTGAAATATGCGTTGCAAACACCCGCGCATGGCCAACGCGGCGTACCATGGGGCCGGTAATCAGGCACCCGATGAGCCCGCCGCCGGCAAGCGCCGTAACAATGGCACCGGCAACCCAGGGCGGGAACCCTGCTTCAGCCAACTTGATCGGCACAAAAGCAAACAGCAGGCCATTGCCAATGGCGATCAACCCCATGGAAACAATGATGCTGCTGACAGCCGCTATTGGGGACGGTGTTTTGATTTCGCTTGGTTTGCTCATGGGTTTCGGACCTGATGGAAAACTTCCGGATATGGCCGTTATTCCCGGCCGTCAAGCGGTGAATTCTTCAGCTACCGTGGGATCTTTGCAAAACAGTGGTGGAACACCGTGTGCTGGGCTTTCTGCCTCCCCTTAGTCCAACCACCGCCCAACCAATTTCGCCACCACGCGCACCACCACCACAATGCCAAGTTGATAAAGTGGAACAAAAATCAGCACTAAGCCATCTTGTGCATCGGGATTGAGGTTGTTGATGAAGACAGAATAATACACCCACAATCCGAAGATCGTGACACCTAACAGCCCGATCAAGAGAATGACACTGGCGGCGAATTGGTCTTGCAAAATCGTTGCGCCAAACCAACCGGTGCCATAGGGCAGAATAGCCCAGAGGGCGAAAACGGCACCAAGAGCAATCATGCCCAAGCTAGACTTATCTCCGGCATAGAAAACGACGATAAGCGTCAGCACCGCCCCGATTGCAGCAACAACGCGCGTGGCCAGGGCGATGGTTCGCGGCGACGAGGATTTCTGATTGTTTGGGGTGCTAGCGGATTGGCCCATTTATGTGATTCCCAATTTCTTTCAGCTTAAGAAAACCGAACCCAGTCAAATGAATGGATACGATGAACTTTGACAAACAAACCAGTGGTGGGAACTTAATGTTTGCATCACTAGGCGTGATTGGTGAGGGATTTAACCGCACCAGATGTTTCGTCCCCGACATAGATGCCAAAATTGGCCTGGCGGCGCTCAAAGATGTAGCGCTGGATCATGGTTTTTACAGCGTCGTCGCGCAGGTGATCCCAAGGGATGTCATCGAAACCCAACATTACGGCGCCGCTGCTCGGATCGGGTGCTTGTTCCAGCGTACCGCGATAATAGATACTGAGGTCCCTGTCGGTGTCGCTATCGAACACAGCGAACAGAAAACCGATGTCGGCATTGATTGCTTTGGCGTGGAGCAATCCGATGAGGCTTTTGGCATCAGCTTGTGCGCCAAACCGGCTACCACCCGGCAGCACCACTTCTCCGTTGTGGCCGGCGAGAAACAATATTTTTTCGTCGTGCTCTAAGATCGCGCCGACATGGGTTTTTTGTCCGGGCGATGCAATCGCGTCGTGTTCAAGGCCCGGTGTCAAATATGCGCCGCGAAAATATCCCAGAGGGGCGTTGGACGACGTTTCAAAAGCCACCACCCGGCCGATCAGTATGGTGTGGTCTCCGGCCTCCACCCGATTGTGCATGGTGCAGTCAAGCCAAGTGGAGGTGTCTTCGAAAATCGGATTGCCGGCCGGTCCGTCCCGCCAAGAGATATGGGAGAACCTGTCCGGCGTGCTGGTGGCGAATACGCCGGATACGCTGCGCTGATGCTCGGAGAGGATGTTGACGGCAAATCCGCTGCAATTTGCGAACACGTCGAAACTGCCTGCGTTTTCGGCAAGGCAGACCAAGACCAGCGGCGGATCGAGTGAGACCGAGGTAAAGGAATTTGCCGTGAACCCGCGCGGTGTACCGTCCTTGTCACGGGTAGTGATGACCGTAACACCAGTTACGAATGCACCCAGCGCGTTGCGCAGTTCGCGCGGATCCAACTCTGGCTCGATCGGACCCGTTACATGGTCCCCTGTGAGGGCGTCGCCATCCGAATTGTGCTGTCCCTTGTCGTCGCTCACATAGGTCTCCCAATGGCGTGCCTGTTCGCTTAGGCGGCCCCTGCTTGGCTGTGCGCTCCCGCAGGCGAATTTTGTATCATTACTGGCGCGCGAGCCCAATGCAAAAAAACACGCTTGAACCAAGTACGGCAGAGCGATAGTGGTTGGCCCACTAGTGGTACGATGCTATCGCTTCGCACCCCTAGGCTGTTTTTTGTTGGATCAAATTATCCCAACATTTGAACTGGTAAATGTGAATTCCTGCTGACCACCTCGGAATTCAAATGTCAGGTTTGATCCACTAGCCTGTGTGACACGTAATTGCAGAGACCGAATTGCTCATGAACCTGAAGCTCGATCCGATTGACAAAGCCATCGCCGCAATTGCCGCGGGGCGGCCGGTGATTGTGGTTGATGATGAAGACCGCGAAAACGAGGGCGATTTGATCATGGCGGCGTGTAAGGCAACGCCGGAATGGGTTGGGTTTATGGTGCGCCACACTGGTGGCGTGTTGTGTGCACCGCTGCTGCCTGATGATGCCAAGCGGTTGCAGCTGTGGCCGATGGTCAATGAAAACGATGCACCGCTGGCGACCGCCTTTACTGTATCAATTGACTATAAAACTGGTCTTACAACCGGGATCTCGGCTTCTGAGCGCTGCAACACAATCCGCGCTCTCGCGGATCCGAACGTCCAGCCCGGTGATTTTGTGCGCCCGGGCCATATTTTTCCACTGATCGCACGTGAAGGCGGCGTACTTATCCGCACAGGCCATACCGAGGCGGCGATTGATTTGGCCAGACTGGCAGGCCTGCCGCCAGTCGGACTTATCTCAGAGCTGGTCAATGATGATGGCTCGCTGCAATCGGGCAACCAGATTGAAAATTTTGCTGAGAGCCATGACCTGGCGCTTGTTTCGATTGATGATCTGATCGCCTATCGCCAGCAGCGCGAAACACTGGTGTCGCGGCTTTCTGAAGGCGAGATCGAAACCGAGATCGGGCCGGCTCGGGCAATTGTCTATGAAACGCCGTTTGATTCTGCGCAACATTTGGCAATCGTGTTTGGAGATGTCGGCGGAAAAACCGATGTCCTGACCAGGCTGCAACGGGAAAACACCGTCACCGACGTGTTTAACTCGCGCCAAGGCCCGCTGTTGAATTCCATGATGCGTATCAAAAATGCCGGGCGCGGTGTGGTGATTTATCTACGCCATGGCGCTGTTGGTGTGGCGGGCCGCAATCAGGGCCGGCATGGCGATGGCGAGCAAAGCGCCGCCCTCAGACAGGAGCAGTGGCGCGAAGTCGGACTCGGGGCGCAAATTCTCAAAGATCTCGATATCCGCTCAATACAGGTTATGAGCACGCGCGAGCGCCAATATGTCGGGCTCTCGGGCTTTGGCGTTGAAATTGCCGGAACCGAAATAATCGAGTGAGGTCAGATTCTCGCGGCAGGACCAATACGACAATGCTCTGGAACGTCACACCAGGTGTTCTTGATCACCGTGTAGAATGGCTCTGACCTGGCCGTGATAATTCTCCAGGGATCCTGGTGTTAGCTCGCATGCCAACAAACGATCCGGCTCGACCGGGCCTGGCAGGGTGATTTGCCCAACAGGTACCGGCCCAAAACCAACCCGTGCGTAATAGGGTAGATCACCAACCAAAATTACAACCTCGCTACCGTCCGCGCGCGCGCGTTCAATGCCTAACTCCATGAGGTTTTTGCCGATACCCTGATTGGCACAGTCCGGACTGACGGCAAGTGGCCCGAGCAGCATCGCGGGACCCCGGTTACCTATTCGAACGGCCGTAAACCGGATGGCGCCCACCAGTTGGTTGTTGCGCCAGGCGCTCATACAGGCAGGCGAAATCAGCGGTGCGCCCTCGCGGACCCGATAGGCTGATTTGGCATACCGGCCTGGACCGAAAACAAGCGCATGAAGTGCGCTAATCTGGCTGAGAATTTCGGATCTAACTGGGAAATATTGGACTGGCGATGACATTGGAGCGCTCTTGTTTGCAAGGTGTCGGGACGTTCGAGACCCGAACCTGGCATTTGAACGCTTTATTGGACTGGCGTCAGATGAAGGCCGGGCACGGGATTGCGCGCGATCGCGCAGCACTGCGTCGTCGCCGGGCCTTGGTCGCCAAATTGTCCAATGTGTTCACCATGGCCGGTGCTTTAGCAGCCCCGGTTATCCCGGTCCAGCTAAAAGGCCAGTTAAAATGGGTGCCATGGATTTGCCGGTCTACCAATGTGGGACAATTGCCATATCACCGCCCTGTTCGCCAAGCCGGCGGCGCACTGCTTCAATGGTGCCGTCAGGCAGTTCGTCCCGGCGGTAAAACCCCTGTTCAAGAATTTCGGGGTTCGGTTTCGGGACCTCCTCTTGGTGCCATTCGCGCGCAACATAGAGTGCAATGTGATCGCCTGGGAATTTTTCGAAATTGCTATAAATTCCGAAAAGCATGGGCGGGCCGGTTAGAGTAACACCGGTTTCTTCGCGCAATTCCCGTGCCAGGGCAACCTCACATGATTCACTCCATTCAACGCCGCCGCCGGGAAAATGCCAGCCCGGGCGATAACCGTGCCGGACCAATAAGATTCGTCGTTCGCGGTCCTCGATTATGGCTTGGGCACCAAGCGTCATGCCGCGTGTCATGCGCCAATAGGGTTGCAGTGCCTTACCGATTAGCTTTGAAATCACGCTCAGCCTCACAATCAGAGTGCGGGTGCTGTTTCCTTAACGAACTTGTAGAAATGACAGGGGAATTTGCTTGCGTCCACTGTTCAATGACGCCAAACACAGCGCACAGACTTTTGGCCAGAACCGGTGCAACACCTATCGGCACGAATCTTTGGCCTCGTACCAATAGATTATTTTTTGATGGATCAAATAGTACTGAAATTTGAACTGTTTGGCATAGACTGATCCCTATAGATCGCAGGATTCAAATGTCAGGTTTGATCCACTATGATTGTTTTGGCACACTTATCGGATGTTCATCTCGGGCCGCTGCCCGGGTTTCGTCTGCGCGACGTCCGTGTGAAGCGCATGATCGGCTATATCAATTGGCGCCGCAATCGCCAAGAGACTCATCGCGCGGCGACTTTGTCCAGGATCATCGCAGATGTGCAGGCGCAAAATCCCGATCACGTTGCGATTACGGGCGACCTCGTCAATCTCGGATTGCCTGGTGAAATCCAACAGGCGGCTAATTGGTTGGCAGGGTTGGGAGATCCGGAGCGGTATAGTGTGGTGCCGGGCAACCACGATACCTATGTTCATATGCTTCGCGATGTAGGGATCATGCGCTGGTGGGGGCATATGCGCTCGAACGCTGCCGGACGGCCGTTTTGTCATGGCACGGGGCCGTTTCCGTTCGTGCGGGTTGTGGGAGATGTGGCACTGGTCGGCGTTTCATCGGCTGTGCCAACCCTGCCGGTAATTGCCACGGGACAGGTTGGGGCGGCTCAACTAGAGGCGACAGGCAAAACGCTGCAAGCGTTAGACAAAGCAGGCCTAGCGCGTGTCGTGCTCATCCACCACCCGCCATTGCCGGGGCAAACAAAGGCCATCCGGCGTTTACGTGATGCCAAGTTGTTTCGCGACCTCATTGCGCAATTTGGCGCCGAACTGGTTGTGCATGGCCATGACCACAAGCAATCGTTGTTCTGGGCAAAGGGGCCGAACGGGCCAGTTCCTATTGTGGGCGTCGCATCAGCGTCGGCAATTCATCAGGACCGCCCATGCCGGGCGCGTTACAACTTGTTTCAAATCGCCGGCAGTCCTGGTGGATGGAAGATCGGGATGACTGGCCGGGGACTAATTGATGGGACGGGCAAGGAAATTGGTCAACTGGACCACATGGTGTTGTCGCCGACCTGACGGGACTGGGCCGCATTTGGTGCGGCTCCCTGCCCTTCGCTGAGATCTCCTTCGTGTCGTTCGCATAGCAGTGAGACATGCTGGTCTGTTTTCATTCATTCACATGCTACCCACAGCGCTGGTCAAAACATTGGCATTGCTGCAGTTTCCACGATACCAAATCTCTACTGGCTGTTGCCAAGATTCGTTGGGTTGCGATGCGATCGAATGGCAGGAGTAACGGTTACCAAGCCTTGAATTGGGGGGGACATGGAAGCGTTGCGCGCATTTATTGAGACTGATCGGTTCGAGCAATTCATAACCGGCCTCATTATTCTCAATGCCATCACGCTCGGGTTGGAGACGTCCGATGCGATTATGGCGTCCTATGGGCCGTTTCTGCGGGCGATCGATATCATTGTCCTGACCGTATTTGTCGTTGAGATTTCTGCCCGGATCGTGGTGCATGGGCGGGAGTTTTGGCGTAGCGGCTGGAGCTTGTTTGACTTTGCCGTCGTCGCTGTCGCGGTAATACCAGCAACGGGCAATCTGTCTGTGCTGCGCGCGTTCCGGATTATCCGTGTCCTGCGCCTGGTGTCAGCATTTCCCTCCATGCGGCGCGTAGTGAAGGGCTTGATTGAAGCCATTCCCGGCATGGGTGCCATTGTCATGCTGCTGCTGCTTATTCTCTATGTGTCTGCCGTGATGGCGACCCAGTTATTTGGCGATGAATTCCCGCAATTCTTCGGCACATTGGGCGCGTCGTCATTTTCCTTGTTCCAGATTATGACCTTGGAAGGATGGCCAGATATTGCCCGCCAGGTCTTGGCCGTATTTCCATGGGCCTGGGTATTTTTTGTGGTCTATATTCTGGTGACCTCGTTCGCGGTGCTCAACCTGTTTATCGGCATTATTGTTGACGCCATGCAATATACCTCCGCCGAGGAGGCCGCCAGCGGCGAGGCGGGCGAAAAGGCTTCGGGCGTGACGGACCCTGACATGGCGTCACTGCTTAGCCAGATCAGCCAGATCCGTGCCGATATCGCCGAACTCAAGGACCGGCCGGGATCATAATGTTCCATTGGTTAGCGGCAGGTGGCGGCAAGGTCTGCAAATGCCAGTACTCGTGATTTAAAACGCCAGCTCCGCGGCGCTGACAACGTGAGGTATCTTCTCGACCGCCGACATGGTTTCAACCGACAGGTGTTCGTCAACCTCGATCAGTGCAATGGCATCCCCGCCCGGTGCGATGCGGCCGAGGTGAAAAGTTGCGATATTTACTCCGGAATTGCCTAGCACCATACCGAGTGCACCGATAAAACCAGGCTTGTCCTCATGGGTGAGGTAAAGCATGTGCGGTCCGAGTTCGGCTTCCAGATTGATGCCCTTGATCTGGATAATGCGCGGTTTGCCATCTGAGAACACGGTGCCGGCTACAGAGCGCTCCTGGCGTTCGGTGCTGACTGTCAAACGGATATAACTGTCATAGACGCCACGCTTTGTCTGGCGAATTTCATCGACGGCTATGGAGCGCTCGCTGGCGAGTTCCGGTGCCGATACCATATTGACCTGTTCAAGCATCGGTTTGAGCAGACCGGCAAGAAGTGCAGCCGTCAGCGATCTGGTGTTCATCTCTGCAACGTCGCCGGCGTATTCGATGGAAACGCTCTTCAGGCCGGTCCTTGTAAGTTGACCTGCAAACAGGCCCAATTGCTCGGCAAGGGCAACAAAGGGCTTCAGCTTGGGTGCCTCTTCGGCAGAAATCGAGGGCATGTTGAGCGCGTTACTAACGGCACCGGTCAATAAATAGTCAGACATCTGCTCGGCGATCTGGACGGCGACATTTTCCTGTGCTTCGCGTGTTGCTGCGCCCAAATGAGGCGTGCAAATAACGCCATCACGATTGAACAAGATATTCTCGGTCGCGGGCTCAATCTCGAAGACATCCAAGGCGACCCCGGCGACATGGCCGGTCTCAAGGGCCTCGGCAAGATCTTGCTCAAAAAGATCCAACTGGATGAGTCCTTGCTTAATCAAGGCTTCCACCTGAGGCTTCGTGATCGCGGTAATATAGTGAAATCCGTGTTCTTGAACCTC
>JAVJHY011547554.1:478-11616 GCA_035593235.1 Phascolosoma agassizii | reverse complement strand
ACTTCCCCCGCAGGCAATCGACTTTTACTACGCTCTTCCGCATTATCATTCCAATCATAACTAAGCACGCCGTTTATACCTTCGGCCTTAAGTGAAACAAAGTGCTGACAATTAATGTAATAGGCCCAGCGCTCAGTGTTCATGGTTTGAATAGGCAGGCCTGGATTAATACGTTGAGCAATTTCTTCCATCCATGCTTCAACCGTATCGCGTGAATGTATTGTTGGGGTTGCAATAAAGGTTCCATTCACAGTCTGCTCAGCTAAAAAAGCTTGAGCATTGGTGCAGCCCTCTGTTTGTTGATGTGGGCCTGGCTTTAACCCTTCTAAGCTATCATCTCTGATGACCTCTGCATAAACAGGGATTACTGCAAAAAGGATTGCGGCAAATATAAGCTGGCTGAAATATGAACGGTATGTAAATAGTTTCGTGTTAGGCCTCCTGAGACTTCTATAGGAAATTAGGAATTTGATAGCACAAAGGCGAATGACATGGCAATTATTTAAAGTATATACTTTGATAGTGCCTTATAACTTTTTGTTTTGACAGCATACTTTTGTGATGATATGGTCCGCGGCTATGCCCTCAGGAAAAACACATATCTATTTATTAATCGCTTGTTTATTCGCTACATTAGCATGTAGCCAAGGCTCAACCACCCGCCCTGAAACAGTAAGTCCGGCAAAAAAGACTGACGATGCCAAAAAAGACGACGCTGAAAAAAAGGTGGATGAAAGCAAGCCAGAGGATGCTAAGACAGCAGATACAGGCCAAAAACTTGCTCCTGAACAAAAAGTACAAGCATATTCGTCTCCTATAAATTCAGCTGGGCCAAGCTCCGCTCAAAAATTCGCTCTAGCTAACTTAGAATGTGAAAAAGAAAATATCGAGTGTAGAGTAGAGCTTCAGAAAGATGGCTTAATGCAGGTTTCCACAACAGAAAAAGTATATAATGGTTGCAATCAATTGCTTTCAACCCATAGTTTCAAAAAGCTGATTGCCCCCGATGGAACAGTAAAACGAGATGAAGGGAGCATTGCTGATTCCGTGCCAGCTGGTTGCCCTGATCCTGGTGAAGAAGCTTCTATCAACATCGCAACAGCCACTAATAGCAGTGAAAGCAGTGCAAATGCTGTTTTAGCCACGCTCAAAAATAATGGCATAGATACTCAGCTGGCAGATGATTTTAATAATAATATTAATGTCAGCAACTTTTCCGGAGATCAGGCAGCAGGTTATAGTATGGAATTAAGCTACCCAGCTGATAGTTCCATGCCTATAGCAAGCATGTATCTTGTAAACACAAATGATGGAAATACCTTCTCAGCACCCTTAAGTAATGCAGAACATCAAAGCAGTGATGACAAAACAATGCTGCTTAATGCCCGCTGGAGCACCGAGAATTTTGTGCCAATTGATCAGTTTAATAGTAGTGACTGGCATATTGTGCTGATGAACTCTGACAATCAAATCCACGCAATTAATAGCGAAAGTGAGCGATAAAAATTTAAAGTAAAATATTGATTTAATATCATAACTTTTTGTTTTGACAATATTATTTTAATAAACTATAAGCGAGACTATTATGAATAAAAAACCCTACCTCATTATTTTATGCATATTCGTGTTCGGCGCCTGCGAATCAACTACCAGACCCATGCCAAAAGCAGCCCCAGCCAGCGCCTTTGTTGTGACTGATTCACGCACCAGCGCAGCTCAACCTTCGTCAATCGAAGTTATCCATAAAGGATTACCTGAGAACCTTCAGCCCGCCAATGTGGATGTACATTGTGATTGTGAAAAAGATGAAGAGCCTGTTGCAGCTTTAACTGCACCCGAGGAAACAATTGATGAAGAAGCAGACGATGATAGTGTAGACGCGCTTTTACTCATCCTGCAGGAACAAGATCCCAATATTGTGCTGGCGGATAACTTTGGTGACGGCTTGGTGTTGATGGAAGAATTTTATGTCTACCCGGGATCATACTCCATTGAATCAGCCGTTGTTGATCAAACAGCATGCAACCCAACCGGTGTGTATATGGTTAACCCCACCACTCGATCTACGTTTTATAACCCAGTAAGCGTTGATGCCAGCCAGCTTAAAAGCCATTGGCATGCAGAAAACTTTGTGGCCAATGAAGATTTCAACCCCAATGAATGGCAATTTGTATTCGTGGGCGATGATAACCAAGTTTTGAGTATGTATGATGGCGCAAACTTCAATATGGCGTCTGCACATGCTGAAGCACATATCGTCTCAGCAAATTAGATACAAAACTATTGCAAACCCTGTACTTGGCTACTACGCTGCCATAGGAAATGTCTTTTGCAGATAAGCATTAATGTCGTTTGACTCATATATCCATTGATCGGACTGGCCATCTTGCTGGATACGCAAGCATGGAACCTGAGTTTTCCCGCCTAATTGCTTAAGCTCATCGCGATATTGAGGATTATTCTTGGCATCTCTTAACTCAATAGGCACATTCAGGCGCTGCAACTCTCTTCTGACTTTGACGCAAAATGGGCAGGATTGAAATTGATAAATCGCAAGCTTTTTAGCATATCCATCTACTTTAGCTTGATCTTCCGAGCTTCTTTGGCCTGGCTTGGGAAAAGTCAGCCAGTTTACTAACAGCAATATTCTTCCTACAATCCAACGAACAGGTCTTATTATGAACTTCATGGCTTGTGCTTTATCTGAGTTTGTAGCGAATGTCTAGAAATCAAGAGTTTAGGCCCAGTTGTGTGTCCCTGAGATTATGAGCTTATTTGTTTACTTTACTTCCCTCTCTATAAAGCCTAAGTGCAAACTACATGCTTTATTTAACCCTATGTGGCTTGGTCTTTATATGTACCTGGTACATTAGTCTCACCTACACTTCCATATTTTATCATCGAGGCCTTACCCACAAAGCATTGGTTATGAAGCCCTGGCTTAAACGCTGGGTTGAGCATAGTGGCGTGTGGGTTACCGGCCTTGATCCCAAAGCATGGATCTGCATGCATCGCCTACACCATGCTATGTCAGATAGGCCAGAAGACCCTCACAGCCCTGTTAACTTGGGGATTATGGGAACTTTTTTAGGTCAGCTACATGGCTATAATAAGTGCATTTTAGGTCTCATTGGTAAACGGAAGTACTATACCAAACATGTAGAAGATCTTGATTTCCCCCTTCATCGGATATCTACCAATCGCATGTGGATGGCTCCATATTTAGTACAACTGGCTATCGCCATTGGCATCGGATGCTTTTATCCACTTCTAGCGGTCGCCTATTTTTTTGGAGCGATCAGCCACCCCATTCAAGGCTGGTTAGTTAACGCCTTCGGCCATAGTAAAGGTTACCGCAACTTTGACCTGCCAGATAACTCCCGCAACAATACCTTAGTCGCCTGGACGGTTTTTGGTGAGGGTTATCAAAATAACCACCACCGCTTTCCAACCTCCCCACGTTTTTCAGTGCGATTGTGGGAAATAGACTCCGGTTACTGGCTATGCCTTCTTCTGCGGCGTTTGGGGTTGATATCGTTCGATACTCCTGCGAAAGTAATAATGCCCGCTTAGGTATTATATTCGTATATGCGGCAATAAATGATACTAAGATGCGTCATATTATTATTTATTGCCTAAAGTGATAATATAAAAAGCCTTATTATCATTTAAAATGCTAATCAGGAGCACTCCATTGAAACAACGTAATCGAGGGACAGCCTATGTATTTAAATAAATCAGCAGACTGTCCCCTGGGTTTTTCTATGGTCTTTCTCAGCCTTCAAACTCAACGATGGCCGGATCAAAAATACAATCACTTTGTAACAAAGGTCGAATAAGACTTACCCCTGATAAACTGGTACAACGACTTAAGGCTACGTATAACTGACCATGGGTAAATGCCCCGTTGCCCATATCAATGGCTACTTTATCGAAGGTCTGGCCTTGACTCTTATGAATTGTGATGGCCCAAGCCAACTTGATTGGATACTGAGTAAATCCACCCACAACCTCTTTGCCCACCTTGCTGGTTTTGCTATCAACTACATACTTAACCTTTTCCCAATGTTCTTGTGGCACCTCTTGACTCCTACCATTAATATCCACAGTAATAGAATGAGCAGTGATGTCTTTAATATGAGTGATTGTGCCATTTACCCATTGTTTATTTTGATCATTTTTAATCATCATAACCTGGGCATGTTGTTTTAATGTTAATTGCACGTCATTAGGATAAGCTGTACCAAATTTACCATCTACCCCAGCTTTATATACATAAGACTTGCCCGGTAACATATTTAATTTAGATAGATTAATTGCACGGGCATCTCTATTGGTAGTGGTAAGCACAATAGGATTATCATAATCCCACTCATTATCTACTACGCGTTGATTGAGCCTATCCAGATCACTTTGATCACATGAACCATTGCGCACTTTGTTGAGTAAATGAATAAATTCGCTATCTTGTTGGCGGAATACGCGGGTTAACTCGAGTCGCTCAATAGCCGCTTCTTCAAATACTTTAGCGCTGAAAAAATAAGCTGAAGCATAATGATGCTGAAATACCGGCTTAAGATCCTCCTCCACGATTGGTGGGAGTTGGAATAAGTCGCCAAAGAAAATCATAGGCATACCGCCAAAGGGAATGTTTTGTTGCAAGTGTAAACGTAAGGAACGATCAATAGCGTCCATCATATCAGCCCGCACCATGGATACTTCATCAATCACAATAGCATCCAGCTTTTCCAATAAAGCACTTAATTTTCTCACCCGGTGAACATCTTCTGCTTCAATAAAACGTGGAGGAAGGCGAAAAAAGGAATGAATTGTCTGTCCCCCAGCATTGATTGCCGCCACGCCGGTTGGAGCTAACACCGCTATATTTTTACTAGTTTGCTCTACAAAATGACGCAGTAAGGTCGATTTTCCTGTACCCGCCTTTCCGGTGATATACAAACAAGGTACGCCGCTCTCCATTTGAACTAATGCCTTGCTTAACTCAGGCGTGATAAGCATATCAGTATTTGTTCCAGCAAGCATAATTTACGCTTATACCTAGTGGAAACTCAATAAACAAGCCCTGCCTGATAGATAATCGGGGGACAGCCTATGTATTTAAATAAATCAGTAGAGTGTCCCTTGATTTCTTTAAAATATACAAAAGTTATACAAGAATAAAAAATGGTCTGAATTATAAACTACGTAATTAAGTTTTTATGTTTATCCAAAGCCTTTCTAGCAAGTGATACTCCAAATGTATAGGAGTCAGTTTCTTTTAAGAAGTTAATACTAGACTCATCAGGATAAAGAGTTTTTTTATACTCTTCAAATGTAAAAACTTTCTCTTTTTTGGTGGTCGCTTTCTCTTTTTTGGTGGTCGCTTTCATCACTTGCCTCCTTGTTTATTCTAACATTAATTTTGGTATCTTGACAAAAATTTGGGGTTTAGTTCGGGATTAAAATAATGCTTACGCTTAATCCATATAAAACCGTCTCCCTTTGAAACAACTGCTACATCAATAGGGCCACCTACAGTTTCTTTATCTCTAAAAGAAATCTTCCTTTTAAAAGAAGTGATATTCACAAGAGATTCTGCCATTGCAGCCAGTTCATCTTTGGGTAAAACAGATACTGATTGAACAATTGGATTAACATGCTTTCTATTTCGCAATTTTTCCCACTCAGTAATTAATTCTTTTCTAAGTTTATCCGTATATTGTGATAGATTATTTTGAAATACCTTGCGTTCTTTTTCCGAAATATTTTTTATAGCACTTGCAACATAATCTGGAAAACTATCAAAAAATTGCGTCAGATATCCTTCAATAGATTTTTTCTGATCTGGGTCAATACCTTCCATAAAAGTGCCCACCATCTCTGTTTGAGCAAAGGGAATAATTGTAGCAGTATTTTCATGATCAATAGTAGCGTCATGATCTTTTCGATAGATTAGCTTATCCAGCGCTATACCTTGAATGGTATAAGCAAGTAGACTAGGAAAATGCTCATCATCTCCAAATCCAGCTATCACAATACCTGATGAAGAAGGAGGAAATCTTTCTTTGGTAAATAAAGAACATAGAATTTCGTAGAGCTTGTTTAAAACATCTGGAGCTATGGTTAATTTTTCAAACACACTCTTTTTTGCTGCTTGAAGGGTGTTTTCATATTTTTTTAAAAGCTCTTTATCAGTTGAGGAATTGCATCCTGCCAAATATTTCGTATTCTTCCAAAGAGTTTGATGTTCTTGCACTGTTGCTTTAACTACTTGTTCGATGTCTTTCTTACTAAATCCCCCTTTTTGAATTTCCAAATCCTTCAGTTGATCATCAATTTTTTCTTTTATTCCCATTAAATAAATCAAAGCTGTTTTTTCTACGAACTTTGCCTGGAGCGTGTCTGGGAAAATAAGACGATTCTTATCAAGCCATGTAATAAAATTATCCGCATAACTTTTAAGGTATTTTAACTTTTTACTACCTAAATGCCGCCTATATTCTTTAATGGTAGTTTCCCAAGGAGTATCCAATAACTCAGCGTTCCCATAAACCATCACTCCGACAGGTTCAGTAAAAGAAAGAGAGAAAAGTTTATTAGCAGAGTTATAGATCTTCTCAGAAACACCTATAGTAACAGCACTATCAGCAGCCAATGCTACCGCATTTTTATTCATTATCACTATTTCTGCTGTCATACCTAATCTCCAAATTGGATACTACGCTATACATAATTGTTAAATAATGAGTCAAGCACAGTTGCTTAAACGATAAATATAAAAAGCATGTATAATCTAATAGTTAGGCTATAGTGGACGCTTTAGGTAGTATTTTCGTTTACACTTATGGCTATAATCAAGGAACAACCTATGTATTTAAATAAATCAGTAGGGTGTCCCCTGATTTTCTACACCTTCTTCAATTATCTTTTCTGAACTCATCATCGTTATTAGGCGCTCACCTTGGGCTAACAGCTGATCATAAGTCATAATGGTAATACCAGATAAACGTCTGTTTAGGCCATGTAATGCTTTATGTTGTTCTTGTTTCCAATCAACCGATCTACCAATAACAATTGTAGCTCTGGGGTGATATGAAATAATCTCAGGGTGGTCGCGTAACCCTTTTGAAGCTTCTTCATGAAACACATCCAAATAACGATGGCATTGACCTATTGCTTTATTAACCTCTGATGAAAAATAAAAATTATTGTGAGTACTATCGAAGGGAAGCACTTTCATATCAGGTCTTTTAAGCTCAACGATATCGCGATAGCCAGAAATTACCGTCGACAATAACAAATCTAACTGATCTCCAGTTGAAATCTTCCTTACATCATCTTTCATTACATAAGCATTTCCAAATGCCCAGCTATGATCTTGACACCATTGTTGGTAGACGCTTTCATCATTTTCTTGGTTGTGTAAATGTTCTCTTAATTGAGTAACTGCTGATCTCATTTCTTTAAGGCGAATTGCTCCACGAAAAGCTGACAATAATTCTTCACTAAATTCAGTGTCTTCTAAATGTTTGATAATATCTGGTTGGGCTAATATTTTGGTCAGTGCTTTTGCTACATCTTCTGTTTGATGTTCGCCTAATTGGACAGTCCCTTCTGCTACTTTAATTGTAATATAGTCACCGTCTTCATTTTCCTGTGCTACGGCCAAATGTTCTTTTAAGCTATTTAAAAGTTTGCATGCGCTTGGCCCTTGAAGGGAAATTGATTTTTCTTCTATAACTGACCAAGCAGTTGGTGGTGGGTTTTTCTTATAGCTTACAATTTTTATAGCTAACTCTGTGCCATGGCTTCTAGGAATAAAAAAAGGTACGAAAACCACTCTTGTAGCACCTGTCTCATGCAAAACAACTGAATCTCCATAACTGACTCCTGATTTAGCTTTACGACGCTGAATAGTATGGATATTGCTCTCCCCCATGATGTATTAACATGTAACTAATATGCATGATTATTTCAAATAAAAACCTGGCATACCTTGTCGTGCTCTAAAAAATGCTATTACGGTTACTATTAATAAAGGGAAAGCTGGGTCATCAGGGAATAGTACGCTTATTTAATCCATGTGATAT
This sequence comes from Phascolosoma agassizii, assembly GCA_035593235.1. NCBI lineage: Eukaryota > Metazoa > Annelida > Sipuncula > Phascolosomatiformes > Phascolosomatidae > Phascolosoma > Phascolosoma agassizii. The sequence goes on along the minus strand of JAVJHY011547554.1, from coordinate 3,526 downwards.
TTAATAGCCTTGCAGCAATATCTATGAAGAGAAGCGAGCAGATCAAGGCGTAAGCTTTGTGCGACACAAATTCCATAAGCAAGCGCCAATGTTATCAGCTTGTGCTGCTGGTTTACTACTTTCTAGGCATAATAACTCTAAAATTGACTGGCACTCTCTTAAGCTTCCCATGGCAATGAAGTAATAACGTTTCTGTTCTTTTGGAGTGTGTTTGCCAGATCCTTCAGCCAGGTTTAATACTATAGAACTAGAAGCTCTCAATAACTGATCGCGTAAGTGCCTTGGAGCTTTTATCTTTGCACACGATTGATAGAATTCTTTGACCAGTTGATAGGTTCTAAAGTTTTTTAACATACTAATCCTCCTTAAATTTTGGGTTCTCGCCAAGGTAGGAACCCAAAATTTAAGGAGGAAAATACAATGCTTAAGAATTTCAGAACCTATCAACTGGCCCTAATCTTTCACAAATCATGGCAAGAACTCACCTTTCCACCACATTTACATGACCAATTACGGAGAGCTTCATCGTCAATTGCTTTGAACCTGGCTGAAGGTTGGGGAAAGCGAACCACAAAAGATCGTACACATTATTATTACATTGCTTTAGGTAGCTTAAGAGAATGTCAGGCTATCTTTGATTTAGAAGATCTGACAGAGCATGAGGCATATGCAGTTCTGAATCAGTTAGGAGCGTCAGTATACAGATTGATTAATCCCAAACTGAGAACATGAGAACGGGGAACCGGGAACAGGATCAGCCATCAGCGTGTCACACGCTGAAGAATATTGGTGCAGAAAGCACGTTCAAGGAATCAAGATGTAGCAGAGTGGCGCGCCCGGCACGATTCGAACGTGCGACCTCCAGATTCGTAGTCTGATATTCTATCCAGCTGAACTACGGGCGCGCAAGGTGGCCGACTTTATCCGGCTTCGGCCTGCCTGTCAACGCTTGAGGCAGTACCGGCTTGCTTGTTTTCCCAAGCCATTAAAATATCGTGTAAATGCTTATGCTGCTCTGCGCTAATGACCTTTTGTGATGTGTGCAGATATTCCGAGAAATCATTAAGTGCGGCAATTTGTTGGTTGGCCTGGGGAATTTGGGTGATTAAATAGCTTGCTCGGCCAGGCTTATCTAAATCAAGAAAAACCTTGGCTAAACGCCCTAACACTCTGCCACGATTCAGATCGACATCAATACCAATACTGACCTCCTGAGCATGGTCCAACATTTTGATGGCACTTTCAGGATCATCTGACTGGCGATACGTTTCGGCGATATCACTTAATAAAAAGATGCGTTCTTCGGCATGAAGCACGCCTAATCTCACCCACATAGCCGGTGGCTGCTGGGCAATAGTAAGTGACTCTTTAAGCAGCGCTGGGGCGTGTGCAGGTACTACCCGCGCCAGCATGTTAAGCACACTTGCACGTTGTAAGGGCAGGCTAATATCTCGGGCCAGTTGCATCGCTTTATCCGCTTCATTATTAACAGCATAGGCGGCCGCCAAAAATCGCTTAGCCCAGGCCCGCCAATAATCATCGTGAATATCACTGATAAGATCATGGGCAGGTTGTAAGCGTTTTAGTTGAACCAGCACATGGGCTATTTTAGCTAAGGTCTGATAGCGCTGATCGGTATTATCAATTTCACGGGCTTTTTTAAGTGCATTGTTTAATACCACATCGCCTTTTTCAGCCTGGCCATTTTGTATTAGGTACATACTGTTTTTGGCACGATGTTCTGCGTCAATAGCCACAGTCCATGCGCCCTGTTGTTTATCCATAAAGTCCAGCGCTTGTGTGGCCAGGCTTGCTGTTTTCTCTGGGTGATTAGCAACCTTATAACTCTGCAATAATTGCGCATAACCCAATAAGCGATGCATGGGGGTTTCTATTTCTAAAAGCGCTTGGTAGGCCGTTTGAAACCATGTATCGGCTTCTTCAGCTTTGCCAGCCAGGTTAAATTGTGCAGCGATGGAGCCTGCTAATTTTGCTTTGGAACGCGCAGTTTGAGTAAAACCAAATAAATCCTCAGCCACTTTAAAGTTACGATTGGCCGCTGCCAAAGCACCAAGATCAGCAAAGGCTGCATCTTTTAACGCTGCACTTTGAATATATTCAAGCGCCAGTAAAGCCTCTTTGTGCATATTCAAATTACCAAGACTGTAGGCATAGTCATACCAAGCCTGATCCCGCTCAATACCTTCCGGCACATAATGGGAAACCATGTAGGCTGCTAAATCGATGGGACTTTGTTCAGCAACCGCAAGTTGCTCACGTGTTGGAATAATAAATTGAGTGAGCTTTGCCCAGGTGATGCCACCTACAATATCCTGATCTGCAGCAATGTTTTGAGCTATTTTCGACTTAGGGTGCTTGGTAAGCATTTCCTGAACAAGCGTTTTAGCCTGGGTGTAAAACCCTATGGATTGCTTATAACTTGATTGTTCTACGCTTTGGGCACTATTCAGTTGCGCTTTGACTTCTTCTAACATTTTAGAAGCTTTAAAATTATCTAAACTACATCCGATAATAAGTGTTAACCCGCACAATAAAAATAACTTTTTCATGCGCGCATCATATGTCTAAATATTTAATGAAGTAAAGCCAACATTGCCTAGCGTTACAACTTATGCTACCCAAACGGACTATGATACGAAACACAGACAACCTGACTCAAGAAGAAGCTCAAACCCGCGCAAAGCAAATCAAGAAAGTAGATTACATCCTCGATTTTGATTTTATAAGTAATGATGATCACTTTATCGGCACCACTGATATTGAAGTGGAGCTAAATCATATTGATGACGATCTGATCATCGATCTCAAAGCAGATTCTGTGCAAAAGGTGACGATTAATGGCAACGATATCCAGGACTTTAAATTCAACAAACTGTGCTTAGCGATCCCCAAGGAACACCTGCAAACACCACTTTCTATAGCTGGCATAACGCTAAAATTGTTCTTTCCATCACCTAAAAGAACAGCTCCAATACCAGCATCGTATCGGGTTGTTTCTACCTCAACACCATAGTGATTACCTGTTAT
>JAVJHY011547443.1:0-11618 GCA_035593235.1 Phascolosoma agassizii | reverse complement strand
CCTTCGCGATCACCAACGGTCACAATGAGCTGACCCTTCATGCAGTAAAACGCCTCGTCCCAACTCACTTCTTCCCAGACTAAATCATCCATGTCGGCGGCGTGGAAACACAATCCTTGACTGTAAAAACGCGACTCGTCGCGTTCACGCGAGATAAAAATTCCGCTTTCCATCCCCGGAACAAACTGTAAGCGCGGCATTGCCACTATTTCGCTGTGGGTAATGTGGCGCGGATATCTATTTTTACGTTCCTGTACCGAAGCTCTGATCTTGGCGCCTTTCGATTTTGCACGAGCGGATGAAGCCCCCATTATTTCACTCCTTCAATTAGCCGTCTTTGGTCCGGCAGCGCGACCTACCGTCACCGTGTTGCACCGGGCGCGTCTTAGTGACAATCAATGCACTAGTTCGGCTGCGACGAGCGCGCGACCCGCAATGTATGCTGCCCAGATATCGTCGCCGTCGTAGCACACGCTCGCTAACCCGCGGATCACAGCTTTGGCGTTAACCGCGACGGTATGTGTCAGCGACTCGAACAACGCGAGATCAGACAACGAGTCGCCATAGGCGATGCACGCGTCCTCCGCTAAGTCGAGTTCGGCGAGCAAATTTTTGGTGATAGACAGTTTGTCGTCGCTGGTGACCATGTGTTGTGCGCCGCCGGAGTTTCCAGGCGAGACCTGCGCACCAAAAGTAAAACCGACACCCCACTTCGTCAGGCGTTCGGCGAAAAATTTCGGTGATTGCGTGATAACCACACTGTACTCATTGCGCAAGGAAATGTCGGTGAATACGGATTCCACCCCGTCTAACCATGGCGCAGCGGAAAACGCCTGATCGATGTGCTCATCGGTTAGTGCCTCCCACAGCGGTAAGCATTTTTCCCAATAGTGATTATCGCTGAATTCTCCATTCGCCCACGCTGTTTCGATGGCGACATTCTCTTCGAGTACGCCAAGCGCACGCGAAATCTCGATGCACGCCGATCCGTGCAGCAGTGTTCCGTCCATGTCGAATACGTGTAAGCAACTCATATCAGCGTTAAGGATCCTCGGCGTAACTGCGTAGGAGCAACCTTACCCACGTTTTTCACGTGCTTCGCGCAGTGGGCGAACAATATCGAGATAATAGCTTTCCGGGTACTCACGTTCGCTACGTTCAATTAGTTCTGTGAAATCCCATTTCTTCAGCAATTTGCCATTTCTGAACACCGGGATTAGTTCGTTCTGCTCAGCCGGGATGGAATCGCGTGGCACAGTTGAAAAAGTGCCGTTTTCATACTTAAGCGCAAGCCGACCCTTCTTAGAAACCTTCATGTCGGAACCGGTGGGGGATTTATAAATGTCACGCCATACGCCATTTACGCAGACCGCGTTCGCCTTCTGCCCGAAATTCATGGTGTCGCGATTATGATGTTGCAACAAACCACCACCCATCCCGAATATCGCGTTTTCTGCAGAAAACCCGCGGCGTTCGAGTTCGATGAACACTTCAGGGAGACTGCTGAAATTGACGCCGTCACCTTGGAGCACGCGGATATAGGGCGGGAGTACCTTATAGCCTTTAGAGTTCGTCTCGTAACCGAAGGCGTCCATTAGCCACTCAGTCGTGTCGGCCGTGACCTGGACGATGTCACCGGAATCCGGCCGCGCGCCGACAAGACCGGGGAAATTCTCGATCAATTCTTTGAGTTCACCGCCGAGTATATTCTTAACGCAATTTTCATGATCGTAAGTGTCGGTAAGCAGGATCACGAGCCCCTCGTCGCGATACGTCTCGATCATATTGCGTAATGCCGCAGTCTCATGCTCCTTACCCCACGCGCAGAATCCCGCGTGTTCGGAATTTGGCCCCGAGTTGGAGATATTGCCAGCGTTGTAGTAACGCTTCGCGGCGAGAATACCGGGGACGGTATCGCTTTGACTAAAGTTGACGAGATGTGCCATCCCGCCAAGCCCGGCGGACTCCATCGAGCTCACGCCGCGCGCGCCATAATCGTGGAGCATGTGCCGGAGTACTTGGGGGTTGTCCGACGTATGCTCTAGCGTGTCGCGTATTACTTGTTTGGCGAGCCAGCTTACCGATCCGATCGTGGTTGGATACCAGATCGCACGCAGCAACGCCGTCTCGAAGAAACTTGTGACCCACCAATACTTCGGATCCGTGTTGATTAATTGCACCAATACATTGCGCGGTGGCAGCACCGTCCCTTCCGGGACGGCCTCGATCTCGACAGGTAAGTATCCGCCGTGGTCATTAAGTACGCCCATCCACAGTTCGCGGTTGAAATGCATACTCTGTTCGCGCTCGATGTGTTCGGCTTCGTCAATGTCCTCGAGCGTTATTGGATGCATCAGGTATTCGCGCAAAAACGCCTGCAATCCGACAAACATGGTCGATGGGAAATCGCCGCCCCGCGACTCTATATAGCTCGATACATATTCGGTTCCCGGCGGATAAAGCGAATAGTGGCACTGCTTGTAATTGTCGACGTTGATAATGATGTTGTTGTCGAAACCCATGGCGACCCTCGTTTTCAGATGCTGGCGCGGCCTTCAGACGGTCTGCGCGTCCGTGCGAGACCAAGCCGCCATTTATTTCAGCGGGAACAGAGCATGTCCAGAAACGAAAATATTAACGATTCTATCGCTGAAGTCAATATCAAAGACAAACGTCTCCGAGAGACTCGGATCAAGACTTCTGCACTACATAAGTATTTGTAATTACAATAATTAATTTTTTGGCGCCTTCATTGTAGCTGAAGAACGAGAAAAATAATCGTTTCTAATATACAAGAACGTAGGGCTTGCACTAATTGACGGCCCATCACGTTCTCCCCAGCAAGGGTCGATGCCGACCGGCCGAACGCACGCCATATCACTATTACCCGCCCATACGTATTTAATCCACTAGGCCTGGCATAAAAACGCTGTAAACCAGCCTCGAGCGCGAGTCCGTTGAGAGGGTCGGGCTTAGATCTTCTTAACCAAAGCACCGTAAACGGTCGATAAGTAGTTCAAAAAATCCATCTGCATCGACACTGTGCATCCATTCGACATTTGCGATGCGATCCGTCGCATGCCAGAAATCGACGGCCGTATGGCCCATTGTGAGTTCGGAAGTCGTCTCCACCGTTAGGTTACACACCTCGCCTCGAAATAATTCAGGGCACAATAAATATGCGACAGTGCAGGGGTCGTGCAGCGGTGCGTCTCCCGATCGGAATTTCATGCGGGCGCGCCGTGCGTAAGAATCGAGCACCGCGACCGTGGCACGCGCGGGCGGGTTGTCGACCGTTCCGATCGAGCGCAAACGCGCTGGCGTGACCAATACCTGATGGGTGACGTCTAGCCCCATTGCGGTAATTGGACGGCCGCACTGGAACACAATATCGGCGGCATGCGGATCCACAAATACATTGAATTCCGCGGACGGCGACACGTTGCCGCCCTCACGTCGCGCGCCCCCCATCAACACGATCCGCGCTATTTTGTTCACGATGGCCGGCTCGGTTGTTAGCGCGCTCGCGATGTTTGTTAAGGGTCCGGTCGCGACAAGCGTAATGGAATTGTCCGCGCTCGCGCGCAAGGTTTCGATGATCAGCGATACAGCGGGTTTTGCCTGCAGATGGTGGCGTGGTTCAACGATTTCGATACCATCAATACCGCTTAACCCATGGACATTCTCAGCCGTCAAGAGTGTACGTTTTAGTGGCGCGGCACACCCGGCGAATACAGCCACATCCGCGCGGTCGCCAATATCGCAGATAAGACGCGCGTTGCGCGTCGTCAAACCAAGCGGGACGTTGCCGGCAACCGTCGTTACTGCAAGAATATCCAGTTCCGCCGGTGAGGCCATGGCGAGGAACAAATTTATCGCATCGTCCTGTCCAGGGTCGCAATCGATAATGATCGGTAGTGGCGTCATCATATCAAGGTTACTTTAACGTCGATCAAGAGGTCGCATCAATTTGAAAAACGCTACAGTAACGGCGCCGTTCAGTTGAGCGCCGATTTCTAGCCAACGTACCGAACCTCCCGCACTTTTGATGATTAGCAACCTCAACCCGGGAATTCGCTCGCCGCTAGACACAAATCGTTTGAGCTCGAGACACCGAACGTAAAAAAGAGGAGCACCACTATGACACCTGAGCAAATCTTGGCGCGACCACCGAAAGTCCTAGACCAGATAACCCGGGAAGTATACTTCGACACAGGTTACATACTGCTTCCAGCATTTCTAAACCACGGTTGGCTGAGTCGCATCCGCGAAGTTACCGCGGAATTCGTCGAGCAATCACGTACCGTTGTTAAATCCAATAGCCAATTCGATATCGAGCCCGGACATAGTGCCGACGCACCCAAATTGCGACGCCTTTCGTTTCCGGTCGACCATCACGAATTGTTTCGCGAACTCGCGTTCGACAGTCCGATAGTGGATATCGCACAAGACTTACTTGGCCCGAGCGTTTGTTATCACCATTCGAAATTGAACTTCAAATGGAGTCACGGCGGCGAAGGAATTAAATGGCATCAAGATATCCAATATTGGCCGCATACCGATTTTTCGCCACTCACCATCGGCATTTACCTCGAAGATGTAGACGACGAGATGGGTCCGATGGGCGTAGTGCCCGACAGCCATCGAGGCCAACTATTTGACCTTCAAGACGATGACGGCCGCTGGGTTGGGGCAATCCGCGATGCCGATCTAAAGGACACAAACCTTGCAAATGTAGATTACTTGAAGGGACCCGCGGGCTCGGTAACAGTGCACAATTGTTGCTCGATTCACGGCTCCGCGCCGAACACCTCCACACGTGTGCGGCCGCTCTTACTGCAGACCTACGCAGCGGGGGATTCGTTTCCATTGCAGGCCATTGGCACAAACGGGTTAGGACAATTCGCGAATACGATGGTCCGCGGCGTACGCCCTAACACGACGCTGATCGAGGGCCGCCAGGTACCCGTGGCACCCGACTATTCTGCCGGATATATCTCGATCATGGACGTGCAGCAGAAATCTTCAGGCTAGCGCTCGAGTGAAATATGAAGTCATCGGTTCTTGAGTTCGTAATCTAAGGTATTCGGCGATCTAAATTGGCACGTATACGGACTTTCGCAACACATATAGTGCCGACATTTAGGTAGCCCGAATGAACATTTCGCGGAGTCGGCGCCGGATGTTCGAAATCGTCGACCATGGCACTTAAGCGCCAGTCCGCGTAAATTGGCGGGCTTAGCGAGCACGTGACTCGAGATTTGGCGCTCGACCGGCCGACAGTATCAAACAAACCAGTGAGGACAGCGAAGATGGAAGTCGGATTACAATTTATATTTCAAAATACCCATGCCGGCCTATCTGATGCCGACATGATGCGCAAAGAAACAGACATCGCGTTGCTTGCCGAAGACGTGGGCATGGATTTTCTGCTGCTCCCAGAGCATCACTTCGATCCAAACTACTCCATGATGCCAGACAATCTACAATGGCTAGCGTATTTAGCGGGCAAAACAAATCGGATCAAAATCGGCTCAGGCGCAATCATCTTACCCTGGCACGAAAACCCCACCCGCGTGGCTGAAAAAATTGCCCTGCTCCAAGTACTGCTCGGCGATCGTTTCCTACTTGGGTTCGGGCGCGGACTTGCAAGAGAGGAATATCGCGCCTTCGCTGTTGATATGAACACCTCGCGTGAACGCTTTGATCAATCGGCCGAAATAATTCTCGACATTTTAGAAACCGGCATCGCGGAATACGACACGCCCTATTTCAAACAATCGCGCACAACTGTCACCCCAAAACCCGAACACGGCTATCGAGATCGCGAATTCTTGTCCGTGGCGATGACCCCGGATTCAGGTATCGCGGCCGCTAACCTCGGCGCGACAATGATGTCATTCGTGCAATTGCCATGGGCGGAGCATAACGCCGCAGTCGAAGCTTGGCGCGCGCGGTTTCGCGAAGTCCATACGAATAAGATCCCCGGCGCACCGGTGTTTTCGGATTTCACCTACTGCCACGAGGATCCGAAAGTCGCCGAACAAGTCGCGCGTGACTACTTATCGAAATACTATTTAAGTGTCATCCGCCACTACGACTTTGACGGCTCGCATTGGGGCGATACCAAAGGTTACCAAGCGTATCAAGCGGGCGCGAGCGCCCTCCAGGAGATAGGTATCGACGCAGCTTGCGAGGGGTTTGTACAAAACCAAGCGTGGGGCACGCCTGAACAGATAGTCGAAAAATGGAGTGCGCGTGTTGCGATGACGGGCGAACTAAGACCCGCAATGGCGGTGTCTTACGCCGGCATGCCGTTCGACATGGTCGAGAACAGCTTACGCCTGATTGGCGAGAAAGTTGCACCAGCATTGCGTAAGCTCGGGACAACGTCACGGAAAACGGCAGCTGCGTGATCGACAAAGCCTGGATGGATACTGCTGGCTGCGGTTGCAACAAAGGCGGTCTCAGATTCAAGCGCTGTTGGGAGTCGAGAAAATATCGCCGAGTACACCAATTTTAATTTCGGTAATGGGCCACACCAACCTGTCGATCGATATGCTGTCTTACATTGTCGTGATATCGCGACGCGCCGTTTGGCGATCGCAGCGCTGCTAAAGAATTACTCTGGCACGGCGTCCGGTAATCCGACCGAGCGCCAGGGTACACCGGCGAATTAGAAAGAATCGAACGAGCGCGTCGCGTGGAAAAGAAACTGTGCAAAACTTCCGATGCGCGGTCAGCGCACGCATGCTTGATGCAGCGGCAGCCGAACTGTAGGTTGTCGGTAAAAACTCCATCCGCGTCTCGGCATCGTGGATTTTTATTACGTACCGCGCTGATTAGTCTTCCCAGCAAAAAAGGCGCGTCGAAGTGCCGCCACGGCGCTTCGTTAAGAATTGTCCGCATCTTTAGGTCGGGTTCCAGGTAGCCACCAAGATCAGCCGCGGATGGCCTTACCAATCCCCGTCCATCCAACACATTGCATACCCCATCAACAATCCCTGCAACGGCGGGTCCAACATCACCTCGATCGCGGTGTTAATACGGAATACCATCCACGACACCCTGAACTCGTCGATGTGACCTGCGCCAATGTTACAAACGTTAAATCGTGAACTCAGTCACACTCAAAATGAAAAATTTTATTTTTATGCATTAGGCCGCATATTCGAGCTATCCGGCGCTTTCGTTTAGCAGGAAACAACGTAGTTTGTCGCACTATGAAAGCGAAGCGCCAAACTGGTTTTACGTTAATCGAATTGATGGTCACCATCGCGGTTGCGCTCGTCGCGCTAACCCTGGCCGTGCCTCATTTAGTTAATCTCGTTACCAGTAATAATGCGGCGGCCGAAGTTAATGATCTCGCTTCGTCCATCAACCTCGCGCGCAGCGAAGCAATCGGCCGTGGTATCCCGATCACCATCGCGCCGGTCGCCAGCGGCGATTGGTCGGCGGGTTGGGTGATTGGGATTGATGCAGACGATGACAACATTTTTCCAGAATCGGGAGAGCCGATTCTGCGAGCGTTTCCCGCGGTAAATGCAGTGACGTTCAATTCGGCGCCCGCACGACTGGAGTACAAAGCGACCGGAGAGGTCGCCGCGCTAGCAAACTTCGTGTTGATCCCTGATGGTTGCGACAGCAACTATAACCGGCAACGTACCTTAAGCGTTGCGATGGCCGGCTATATCGATTTAACCCAGCAGCCATGCCCTTAATAGCGAACCCAACTAAGCGCTCAGCGCAATCTGGCTTCACATTAATTGAAATATTGGTAGCCCTGATCATTTTGGCGCTTGGCATTCTCGGATTGTCGGCGTTGCATGCGAAAAGCCTTCGCGGGGGCTCGAGTTCACTCCATCGATCTCAAGCGGCATTAATCGCTTACGACGTGCTGGATAGAATGCGCAGTAATAGAAACGCCGCAATCGCCGGCAACTACAACATCACGTTAGCGACCGCAACACCTACAGGAGACAATGCACCGCCGCTCGCCGACGACGATCTCGCAGATTGGTTCGCATCCCATGTAACGCTCTTGCCGGCGGGCGATGCATCAATTAACTGCGCTGCGACAGGTGTTTGTACGGTTACCGTGCAGTGGGATGACAGCCGCGCAAGCCCCTCCGCGTCGGCTCAGCAATTCGTATTCACTAGTGAAATATGAGACGTTTAGGGATGAGTGACCAAACCCGAATAGCGCCCAATCAGCAAGGCGTTACGTTACTCGAACTGATGGTTGCGATGACGCTTGGCCTGATAATACTAGGCACCGTCGTACAAGTCTTTGCCGCGAACAAGCAAAGCTTTCGCTTCAGCGTTGCGCTCGAAAGACTCCAGGAGGACGGTCGTTTTGCGATCGCATCGATGGCCCGCGACCTACGCATGGCGGGATACATCGGCTGCAGTAGCCGCCAGCAACTCGACATCAATACGGTCGCCGGCGGGACGCCGCCGAACATCGATCTCGGCACGAACGCGATATTAGGATTTGACAATGGGACTGGTTGGACGCCTGCGGCCGCTACGTTGGTCGACCATCTCAGTAGCAATTTAACCGTATGCAATGGTGTCACAGGCGCGAGTGCCGCGTGCCAAGTCAGCGACGTCGTGCAAGTTGTTCGCGGTGCGGAAGCTGCGGCCCTTTTGACAACTTCGATGGCGAATCTGAGTAGTACAGTACGAGTACGCGTTACCGACTTTAATAAGTTTGATCCCGCCATTACCGTTAGCGGTAATGGGCCGGGCAGCGAAGATCTTGTGCTCATTACGGACTGCCAGCGCGCCGACTTATTTCGAGTCACCGCCAGCGGGGTCGCAAGTACTGATCGCGAATTAACCCCCAATGCGGCACTACAACACGCCTATCAGGCGGGTTCGACCGTAACACCGCTGGTCTCGGCGGCGTATTTCGTCGCAACCGATGGTACCGATAGCAACGGCGACGGCAATGTCGATCCCGTTGGCGCGCTGTATCGATTGGGTACGATTGATGGGGGCACCTTGCCCGTTGCGTTGCCCATCGCAAAAGGCGTTGAATTAATGCGTGTCACCTACGGCGTCGATACTGGTGGTGACGAATTCGCGGACGCCTACGTTAACGCGACGGGAGTGACCGACTGGTCGCGGGTCGTTAGCGCGCGCATCGCATTGCTAGTTAAATCTCGCGACGACTTTATCACTGATAACCCAACACCTATTACTTTCGTAGACGGGACGGTGGTGAATAACGGCACGGGTGCCGATCGACGCTTACGCATCGTGGTATCAACAACCGTTGGTTTGCGGAATCGAGTGCCGTGATCTGGAGTATGACAATGCCCAACAAACAAAGCGGTGCCGCGTTAATCGTGTCCCTGGTACTCCTCCTCGTCATGACAGTACTCGGCGTATCGACGGCACGAATGACCGTAACAGGCGAGCGTATGGCGGGTCATTTCCTTAACAAACAAAATTCCTTCGGCGCGGCTGAAGCCGCTCTGCGAGAAGCCGAAGAAGCAGCCGAAGCTTTTACGCTGTGGGCGCCAACCGACGGAACGGCCGGGCTATACGCGGTCGATCCCACCGCGGTTCCTCGCTGGGAAGACGCCAGTACGACATGGCAAACCCGTGCGCGTACAACACTCGCGGGTGTCGCGCAGCAACCCCAGTACATCGCAGAATTTCGTGGCGGCGTACCCCGCGATATGAATTGTTCGCTCGACGCGGAGGCAAGCACGACTCAGGATTGTTGGCGCTATGCCTACCGGGTGTCTGGCAGAGGCTGGGGAATCAACACAAACTCTAGCTCGATTACACAATCGACAATTCTGACCCGCAAATAAGCACAACAAAATTTACTACAGCAACACACGGTAGCGACAATGGATTCAAAATTAGCAATTATTAGCAAGCGGTTACGTCCCCTACGTTGGGTGTTGGTTGGTTCTCTTGTTGGCTACACCGTTGCCGCACCGGCGGTGCTCACCGTGCCGAATAAACCGCTTTTTCTAGCGAACGACGTGCAAGCAAATATTTTCTTTGCGCTAGACGACTCGGGGTCCATGGACTGGGAGATCGTGCTGAGCGACGGCGCGATGGCGGCTTTCCCAACGGCGAGCGACGGCGGCTATCTTGATCTCACACCCAACAATGCAACGGCCGATTTTGTACTGTGCGCCGGATACAACACCTTGGCTTACGATCCCAATATTACATACTCGCCCTGGATGGGAGTCGGCAACAACGGCAACCCATTCCAAGGTCAAGTCATCTCGACAGCCCTCGATAATCCTTATGATACCACTGGCACGTCACAAAATTTACTTGACGCCTATGCCTCGGGTATTGCGGTCGGTTACGGCACGTGGGTAGATGGTTCCGGGGGCGGTACCCTCGACGGCATCTTTCAAAATGGCGAATGCCCTACTTCTGACACGGCTACCGGCGACTACACGGTCCGCGCGCCAAACTACACCGACACCCGCTGGGTCTTCGTCGACACCCTAAACGCCGCGCAGCAAACAAATTTCGCGAACTGGTATTCGTACTACCGAAAACGGGAATATGTTCTTAAACATGCCGTTTCTGAGTTGGTGACCAATTCGACCCAGCGAATGGGGCTTGCCACATTACATAACAACAACGCGGTCGGTACAGCGGTCGCCGACATGACCATACCAACGGCTAAAGCGACGCTGCTAAATAACCTTTTCCAGGTATATTCGATAGGGGGTACGCCACTACGTTCCTTGCTCGACAGAACCGGCAAATATTTCGATCAAACCGACGCCGGCGACACACTACATAGCGCACTGGGTTTCAGCTCGCCCTCGCCAATTCTATCCAGTGCCACTGGCGGCGAATGCCAGCAGAACTTCGCCATACTATTTTCCGATGGATTCTGGAATGGCGCCGCCCCGTCGGTCGGGAACACGGACCAAGACGGCGCAAGCGCTTGGGATGGCGGCCCTCACGCAGATACCTATGACAACACCTTAGCCGATGTAGCGATGCATTATTACGAGACCGACTTATCGAATCTCGCTAATAAGGTCCCCGTTCTCCCAGACGTTGACGAAAATTCCGCGCAACACTTAGTTACCTATGCCGTTGCGTTTGGCTTGAGCGGATCACTTAGTGATTCACCGGCCGATCACGCGGCAACGACTGCGCCGCCCCCATGGCCTCTACCAGTCGCAGACACCGCGACAACCATCGACGACATGCGTCATGCCGCATTTAACGCCCGTGGCTTGTACCTTTCGGGACAAGACCCACAGCAACTATCACAAAAATTAAATGATGCGATTACCGATATCGGCAACCGCACCGGCACCGCCTCAGCCGCCGCCGCAACCTCGCAATCCCTGCGCGCCGACTCACTAATCTTTCAGGGTACCTTCGATACGGACGGATGGGACGGCGATCTGTTCGCGGTGCGATTTTTGGACGGTGGCGTCATTGGTCCCCGTGTTTGGAGTGCCGCTGCAGGTGTCCCTGCAGAAGTGAGTCGCAGTATCTTTACTTGGGTCGACGAGGGCGTGGTCGACGGCGCCGCTTTTGAATGGTTAAATCTCACGGCTGCGCAGCAGACCAGCATCGGCAGCGAAGCAATTCTCGATTACATTCGGGGT
>JAVJHY011547332.1:0-11620 GCA_035593235.1 Phascolosoma agassizii | reverse complement strand
ACGGGATGACTTATTCCATAAAATCGAACTTCTTATTAGAATTGGTAAAAAAGGAACTAAAAACAGTTAATTTTCAGTATCTTAGGGCTGAAATTGAACATTTTTTTGAGATTTCACGTAAGAACTGACGAGAGCGTATGTATCGGTTATTATTGACCCCATTGAAAATTTAAAGATGTGCCTATGAAACTGCCTAAACTACTTACTGTCGCCTTAACTAGCCTTCTTTTTTCGGCTAGTCAGATCTCAGTTGCTGCTACTGACGGTATCGTCGGGCCTACCTCTACGGGTGAGATTACCATTCGCTTGGTTATCAGCCAGGGCATTCAAATAGAAAATTTAAAAGACATTGACGTAACGACCACTAACTATGGTTCTGAAGACTTAGAGATTATCAAACAATTCTGTGTGCGTGGCAGTGTGGGAGACTTATACACATTAACGGCTTTCAGTAACACGCCCACCCAAGATGAGTTTAATCTAGTTGGAGACAACAACAGCCGCTTACCCTTTGAGCTCTATTACCGCGCTGATATGAGTGCAGAAGGTTTTGACCGCATGGCACCACAGGTGTTTTCAAAAAAATACACGGTTAATAGCAGCGGCCTGAACTGTAATGGACAAGACAACTCAGAGCTAAAGATGGTTATACCCTACACCGTATTAAATAGTGCAAAGTACGATTTATACAATGGCTTTTTAAACCTAACCGTAGCAGTTGATTAAAATAAAAATAGGACTCGCACATGATTCGCCGACTGACCATCTTATGTATGGCTTTTACTTTCTCGATAGGGCTGTCTCAGCAATTACAGGCTGGCATCTTACTCGATAAGTCTATTTTAAATTTTGCCGCCAATGAGGCGCCGCGAAAAGACATTATGATCACCAACCAAGGTGATGATGTTGCCTACGTGAAAATAGAAATTCTAGAAGTTATAAACCCGGGTACAGAGCAGGAAGAACGCAATATCGTCAACAACCTAGGTGATATTCAGTTTGTGGTTACCCCCGCCAAGCTGGCCATCCCACCGAAAGGACGAAAACAAGTTCGCTTGGTTAACCTCGCACCTCCCGGCGACGAAACTATATATCGTATTAATTTCACGCCTGTCTTAGCGCCTTTAGCTGGCGATGAAGGTATGGGTGTTCGCGTGGTTATCGCCTATCAAGTGTTGGCACTGATTCACCCAGAAAACCCCGAAGAAAACTTGCAAGTGACGCGCGAAGGCAACAAGGTTGTTTTTACTAATCTAGGCAACAGCTATTCCCTCATATCAGACTTCGAGCAGTGTGATGCGAACGGCGAAAACTGTAAGGACGATATTGCAGGTACGCGTTTGTATTCGGGCAACACCCACGAGATTGAACTGCCTTACACGAGCTCGCCCGTTAATTATCGAGTTACTAATTTCAAAGGTGCACGCCAAGCTATCATCGAGTAGGTAATAAACCTTTGCTGAACCCGCACCAATTAAAACTTCTCGCTTTGGGCATTTTTGCCCTTAGCACGCTAGCTTACTGCTGGACAACAGAAGGCCAAGACGTTTCCCCGCAATTAAAAGCTTCTTTTGACTCCTTCGAGCCTAAAGAGCAGCAAGCTCACACCACTACTTCGACTGACGGTGAAGAGGTAAGCCTTGTAAATATAACTCACCCAACTGAACAGATTGAATCTGTTGAATCTGTTGAATCTGTTGAATCAAATAATTCCACACCGCTAAGTCTGCCCAACGAACAAATTAACTCCAGTGAGTCGACAAACCCATTTGAACCTACACAAGATTCACCTCTAGCGCATCAGCCACAAGAAATTAAATTAGCCGCTTTAAGCAGCACCGTATCACCTGAAAGTAAAGAAACAGCTAAGCCGTCAAAGCAAAACGCGCCCAAGAAAAGTAAACGTTTCGAAACCACCTCAAGCATACCCGCTGGTTTTGAAGACCTCATGAGCGAGCAAACCTCAATCATTGACCTGTATTATGCGGACCGTTACTTAATGGGCGTCATGGCTACTTTTTCTATGGATACGGTTCGCATCCACGACCCCGAGGCGGTTATAGAGAGACTCGACGACTTACTTGATCCCGAAGCTATTAAAGACGCACTGTCAGAAACTCTCCCCACCAATCAAGAGCTACGATGCTACTCAGAAAGTCAGCGTAACTGCGGCGTGCTTAGGCCCGAGGTCGCGGGGATTATTTTTGACATCGACACATTCAAAGGCGAAATTTTTATTAATCAGTCACTGCTGTCCGTTCAGCAGTTAGAGCGTGACCTATTCCTGCCAGCTTCTGACGGCGGCCTGTCCTACCTACAAACACTGAATTATGCATTCTCCGGCGATGAAGATCAGTTTCACAAGAGCAGCAATGTATTTTCTTTATCGTTATTGAGCTACAAAGAAAACGCATTAAAAATGACCTCCAACTACGATGATAATAGCGGTTTCAAAATTGACTCATTATTGGCCCAGAGAGACTGGCGCGGTATACGTTCTGTGGCAGGCTACTTTCAAAGCAGCAGTCAAGATCTTCGCTTTACCGCTGAAAAACCCTTGCTTGGCATTCGCATTGGCAGCTCTTTAGATACTCGCGATGATCAACGCCAGTCGTCCGGCAGAACCATACAAGTCTTTCTGCAGAGTCGCGGTGATGTCGCCATCTATAAAGACGGCCGACTTATTTCAAGTCAAACCTATGACGCGGGGAATCAAGAAATAGACACCCGCTCTTTGCCCGGCGGCGCCTACGACATCGAGCTGCAAATAAGCGACAGCGCTGGAGAGCGAATTGAAACCCGGTTCTATAGTAAAAATTTCCGTATGCCGGCTGAAGACCAACCGCGATATTTTGTAGAACTGGGTAAAGTCACTCAGGAATCCCTAACCCGCACGCTGCCAAAAGAAACTGACGAGGCCTTACTGCGAGGCAGCTATAACCAGCGCATCAATCACTCCAATGCTTTGCTAACCGGCTTCAGTACCACCGAAGATGACAGCGTTATCGAAGCGGGTTGGTTTACTATAGGCCCTGGTTATGAAGTGCTGGTTAACAGCGCCATCGCCCGCCACAAACGCTACGCCTTTAGCACCGAAACACGATTCAATATATTCAACACCTGGCTTAATGCCAGCTATCGACAGATATGGGACAAGAGCAATATAAGCCCAGATAACCCCTTTGACTTTGGCCCAACAAACCTTATTGGTGAGGCGCAAAAGCAAGCCAACCTGGGGGTTAGCTTTAACTTGAGAAGCATCAACCTTTCATTAAACAGCCGATACAATAAACGTCAATTTGGCCCATCCACTACCGACCATTCGGCTCGCATAAGCTCTGAAATTGCGCGCTTTAAAAGTTCCAACCTGCGCGGAAACTTACAGTACAACCACTCAGACGAATCCAAAACCATCCTGCTTTCTGTCGACTGGAGCCTAAGGGGAGATCACTTTAGCAGCTCTCTAAGCCCTCAAATTGAGAGCACACAATATGCCAACGGTGAAACCAATAACGAGCGCCTGTCCGCCTCGACTAATTGGAACAGCCGAGATTTGTGGGAATCTGAATTACAGCTGGGCGCTAACACCAGCGAAGACCGCAACGTACGCTCGGCAGGGTTAAGTGCAGACTGGTCAGGAAATTACGGCCGCTCTCACATTCAAATTGAACGAGCAGGCAATAAAATTGACCGCGCAGTTACACGCCATAACGGCAGTGTTAACACCAGTTTTACCGTAGGTGACGGTGGTATATCCATGGGCGCGAAAGATCAAAACCAATCGGCCGTTATTATCGATATGCGTGAAGCGGCCAGCGGTTTATCTTTTGATGTACTGATTAACAACAGCCGCCGCGGCACAGCCATCAGCGGCCAAAAAACGCTGGTGAGCCTGCGCCCATTTGAAACCTATAGAGTGCGCCTGAAACCACGGGGCAGTGAATTTGTTTACTTCAACGACAAAGAGCAAGTCGTCACGCTTTACCCCGGCAATGTTGTCAAGATAGCTTGGCAGGCAGACCGAGTAAATATTCTATTTGGACGGATGTTAGATCAGCAGGATAAACCTATTACTAACGCCTTATTAAAAGGTGTTTCAGGCTTATCGACCACCGATGAATTTGGTCTTTTTCAAGCTGAAGTTATGGAGAGTGTCACTGAGATTACGGTGGAGACCCGCAAACAAATTTGCTCGGTTCAACTGCCTAAATACACCACCCGAAGCGGCATTGCATCCATCGGCTCACTCACCTGTAGTCTTGCAGATAAACCACAAAAACCAGTACTTGATACCGGCTCTTCTGACCAGTGACGAAATAAAGGTCAACGTACCGGAATAAGATCTGATCTGCGCGTCATGACACCTTCAATCGAGCCGAACAATTAAACTCGCGCCATCAAGTAACCGAGTAACTTCTCTCCAGATTTTTAAGTCGTACTTTTTAGCTTCCCAAAAACACCTTCAACACTCCTCCCTATAGTCACCTACATCCGTGTCGTTAACTTAAGATTGTGGCAGGAGTGACGCTCAAACATCAAGTGAAATCGAACTGCTATAGATAAAACACCGTCCCGATTAATAGAGATTTTACTAATAATTTTCTATCAATTGGGTGACACTTTTATAGTTATGACATCCGAGTAGGAAGTATCCTCAGCATTGCCTAAATTTGAAGCTTCTGTGACTTCGATAGAGATAACCGATCCATTAGTGGTACAAGCCAAGGGTTGAAGTCCACCCGCGGAAGTAATGGGGTAATCTGTACCCGAATCAACCGCGCCGGCAGCGCCCACCCCCGTCAGGCCGACCTTATAACTCAGCAGGTCGCCAACGTTATCACCTTTAAGCCGCCAGTTATCGACGCCAACCCCTCCATACAGGGAAGTTAAAGAAACCTTAGCCCCAGACGATGCATTCGATGCGATGCAAAATGCGCTGCTACTGCCAATATGATCACCAGTCCCAGACCATGTACCCAGATCAATGTCGGGTAAATTTTTTATTTTAAAAAACTCCGGGATCGTAACCCTCAACATCACCGTAGCATTATCACCGTTATCTTTATTGGCATTACAAGCGATGACAGCTTTTGCGTAACTTCTATCTTCAGCGGCGCAGATATTAAATTCGGCCTCATAGGTTTCGCCGCCTCGGGCAGCGTCAACCTGAACATCGGTAACAGACAGGGTTAACGTTGCCGTATTGCAAGCTGGCGCTATCGCACCAGGGAAAATAGTCCCTGTCCAATTACCCGCAGACAAAGCCACAGAGTTGTAGCTAAGAGACACATCTATAGTGGAAATACTGGGCGTAGTGGTGGTACTTGTTAAGGTAAAAGGCGTGGCCGAGATTATATTAGGGGCTACCGCAAAAGCTATTGCTGACGGCGTTGGATTCTTACCTTTGCCGGCCTCATAGGATGAGACGCAACCACTTGCATCAGTAACTGACTTAAAGCTACTCCCATCCCATGTTAGGGCTAATGTCGCTGCGGGCGAAGTCGTCCACGTGACTATTATTTTAGCCGCAGCAGGCTCAACAAAGAACACCAGAAGCACTGAAACAACCATTAGATTTCTTAAATAAAACATAAGAACTCTTCTACATGAAAGACAACAAATAACATCGCTAAAAACCGTCAAGCCAATTTATATTAACAGCGCCAACTCACAAAGACAGAAACAAAAAAGCCAGCTGGGAAGCTGGCTTTTAAAAGGACTCGTAAGCTGCCCTAAGGGTTACATATAAACCAAACCTTAGTTTGGAGAAACGGTAACCGTAATAGTATCGGTATAAGAGGTATCTTCGGCATCATCAAACGCACCCGCGGCATAACCCACGCTTAAACGCTGAACCCCGGTTGTACCTGTAGTATCACAACTGATTGTATCAAGCTGAAGTGCATCAACAGTAATATCGGCACCTTCCGTCACAGATGCCAAGGTACCGTCTCCGTCATCAAACTCTACGGTATAGGTGATTTCATCGGTAGTTTCTACATCACCGGCCATTTGAAAGCCTGTGGTTCCAGCTGACTCAAATTTTACCAACGCTGAATCAACTCCGATAGCACCGATACAAAACGAGTCGGCAAGAGTGCCACCAGAAGCGAGTACCCCTGCAGAATTATAAGTGCCCATATCAATATCAGTCAAACCCTCAATGGTCACCTGCTCATTAACGTCCAAAGTAACATTGGTTGTACAAGAAGCATCGCCACCACCGGTAGGCGTACCTGCGGTACCCGTATCACCAGCACCACATGTATTGGCTGGTGCAGCAGCAAAGGCACCTGCGCTCAAACCTAACACCACAACAGAGGCGGCCGCTAAAATAATCTTCTTCATCTAAATCTCTCCAAATACATTATGGGCTCTTCATATTTAGAGCCTTAAAAAAACCAAATCCATCACATTACGTGACATTCTAGATACGTTGGTCAAAGGTTAACCATGTTATTAAGGGGCGTCAAGGTTATACCTGCTAGTTATAACAAAATAATTAGTCACATTAAATAAAGATCCTAAGTGGTTATAATGCTTAACATTTTCTTAACACTAGCCGCGCTTTTCAGTTCTACTCACCATTACGCAATCGCCGCACAGAAAGATCAATTTCGACTAATAACGAGTCGATTAATGCACTTTCTGACTCATTGCGCTTGGTTTATCCGAGAATTCATACTCCTCTGTTCCACCCTATGACCGTAATTGTCTGTCTTGGCGGGCAATTTGCCCAACGACAAGAGACCAAAGCGATCAAAAAGTCGACAAACGGAGGCCGCTCGGTGAATCGTATAGACTTAGAATTCGACTAATCAGTCAGTTATAACCCGTATTCGTCGAATAGGGCCCTCACTTGCGGCTTATTATCTTGGATCTCCCGGCGGCTCAGGCCATCCAGCTCATGGGGGAACACCAGCCATTGTTCGGACTCATGCAGAAAATAATGAGGCGTCAGACTGGTTTTATTATTTTGCGGCTTAAACCAAGGGGTGGCAATACGAATATCGCGCGGGGTATTGAGACGGGATTTCTCCCGCAGGGTTTCTAAAATCGCTAAAACACTCAAGCCAGTATCAAAAACATCATCAACAATTAACAACGAGTCATCGGCATTGATGTTGTGGATGATGTAATCCAAGCCGTGCACGCGGACTTCTTTACCGCGCTCGCCAATGCCCTCATAGGATGAGGTACGGATGGATATATGGTCGGTATGTATGCCGCAGACGTGCAGAATCTCCTGCACAGCGATACCCACCGGCGTGCCCCCGCGCCACACACCGACAATAAAGTCTGGCCGAAAACCGCTTTTAAAGACCTCTAAGCCCAAGCGAAAAGAGTCGGTTAGCAGCTCATCGGCACTTATATAGTTTTTATCAGTCATTGGATCTCTCAACTCAAGAAGTATGGGGCCCACTAGGACACTCATTATATTACGCAGTGTTGTACTTTATAGATTCTCACGCAAAGCTATACAAAACTTTTTACTGGGCGCCCTCGTAAGTTAGGCTCTAGCTACGATAAATATTAATTCACCGCGGAACTAAGCCATGGAAAGCCTCAACCGTTTCTTTTTACTGCAAGAGCGCGGCACCGATGTAGCCACTGAAATCAGGGCTGGCTTGACCACCTTTCTGACCATTGCCTATGTGCTGATCGTCAATCCTCAGTTACTTAGCCTGGCCGGTATGCCCGCTCAAGATGTGGCCGTCGCCACCGCACTCGCCTCGGCTATCGCCTGTTTTATGATGGGCCTGTACGCCAACTTCCCCTTCGCTCTAGCTCCCGGCATGGGACTGAACGCTTACTTTACCTTTGGCGTGGTGCAAGGCATGGGTATCGAGTGGCCCGTGGCATTAGCCGCGGTGTTTGTCGAAGGTATTATTTTTATGGCACTGGCCATGACCGGGTTTCGCACCATGATGATCAACGCGATACCCACGGTACTGAAAACAGCCACCATGACCGGCATCGGCTTATTCCTGGCCATCATCGGCTTTAAGAATGCCGGTATCACCGTCGCCCACGATGCCACCTTGGTGACGCTGGGAAACATTACTGACCCCAATGTTTTATTGCCGCTGTTTGGCGTGGTATTAACCGCCGCCTTAATGGTGCGCGGATTTAAAGCCTCCATCATAATGAGCATCTTGTGCCTCACCGCTATTGCTTGGCTGAGCGGCTTGAGCGAAGCACCCGACACCTTCTTTGCTATGCCTGCCATGCCCACCGAAACCTTAATGGCGGTTGATTTTAGCCAAGTATTTTCGGCGACCTTCGTCACCGTGGTGGTGGCTTTTTTCTTTGTGGATATTTTTGATACCGCCGGCACCTTAATTGGCACCGGACGCATAGCGGGCTTCTTAAACGACAAGGGGGAGCTGCCGGGCTCGGACCGCGCCTTTATGGCGGATGCCACCGGTACCGCCGCTGGCGCCCTGTTAGGCACCAGTACGGTCACTACCTATGTGGAGTCGGCAACCGGCATTGAAGAGGGCGGACGCACAGGCCTGACCGCTGTGGTCGTTGGCGCCATGTTCTTGCTGTCATTATTTTTAACGCCGCTGTTTATTTCCATCCCTGCTATGGCCACCGCCCCAGCATTAATCGTCGTCGGTTCCATGATGATGCTCAGCGCCAAAGATTTAGACTGGTTAAAAATGGATGATTCTGTACCGGCATTCTTAACCGTCATAGCGATGCCCTTCACCTTCTCCATCGCTAACGGCATTACACTGGGGATTCTGTCCTACGTGGCAATACGTTTAATGACAGGACAATACAAAGACATCAGCCCACTGCTGGCAATACTGGCGATACTGTTGGTGCTTTTCCACGCGACTGCCTAGCACCCCATAGAAGCTCAGCTATCGATCGTCGTCCTCGCGAACGCGGGGGCCCAGAGCTACGGAGTGCAAAAAGTATGGTTATGACACAGCTCGATAAGGGGCTGAGAATAATCTACTTCGATCATCTGGATTCCTGTTTACACAGGAATGACGGGGTGAGTGTGGGCACCCTCTCTCGCTTCGCGGAATAACTGACATAAAAAAACGGACTCTTTAAAGAGCCCGTTTTTTTATATCTAACTATTAATCCCTAGATTCTTGCGGATGCAGGAATGACAAAAACAGAAGCTAAACCTTTATACGTCGTCCTCGCGAACGCGGGGACCTAGAGCAACAGAGCACGAAGAATATTGCCCTGTCATAGCTCGATAAGGACTAAGAATAAGGTACTTCGAATATCTGGATTCCCGGTCGGGGCCGGGAATGACGGAGCAACACCCAACACTCACAAAAAGCGCCGAACAAACTCTCCGATTTTATTAATGGCGTCATTGGCTTGCGGTAAGAATGGCGCGTAGCCCTGAAATACATGGGGCATATCATCCCAGACCTGTAGGGTGACATCACAGCCCTGTTCACTGGCAACATCGGCTAAGCGAACGGAGTCATCCAACAACACCTCCTCATCACCCACCTGTAATAACATCGGCGGCATATCAGCATAATCGCCAAACAAAGGAGACAAATACGGGTGGGTTAACGGCGCTGCACCACGCACATAGATTGGGCCTAACATGGTGAGTGCCGCTGGATTAATAATTGGGTCGCGAGTTAAACGGGTCACCATAGACGGGCTGCCTCCGGTGAAATCCGTCGCAGGGCAAAGAGCAATTACCGCAGACGGTAAGGGTTGATGATTATCTTTTAGCTTGTGTAAGCTTGCCAAGGTTAAATTACCACCGGCTGAGTCACCGGCAATAAAAGTTTTATCGGCCGCGCCAGCGCCCTCTGGACCGTTGTCGCGCATCCATAAATAAGCGTCATAGACATCCTGCAAGCCCGCAGGGAAAGCGTGTTCTGGAGCCAAGCGATAATCAATGGCGAGGATACTGACGCCACTCACCGCTGAAATTTTATCCAACAATGGCCGATACATTTTAGCCGTGCCAGAAATCCAAGAGCCGCCATGCACATACAGCATTCGGTGAGCGGGATTGGCATTGGCCGCCCTCACCCACTCGCCACTCACACCATTGGCGTCGACGGCATCTACCTGTGCGCTGTAGTGCTGAGTACTGGCATCGACATCAAAGTAACTTTCGATCAACTTTCTACGTGCGGGGAGATCGGCCAGCAAAGCAAAGGATTGCCGGGCGATGGATTTCAGGTGTTGGTGAACCCGCTGGGTTTGTTCATTCATTGTTGTGCTAACTCTTTATTTCTTAAATTAGATGCATCTTAGAATGCGCTCCGACAAGCTTCAATACGTGTCAATGAAAATAACGGGCTTGCGACCGATTCGGCCACTGAGCTTACCCCAGTAGGGCGCACAGATGCCGGCCAACACCGAATAGACGGTGACAAGAAAAGCAATATCAAAATGACTGGAGCCAAACTCTGGGGCCATAAAAGGCAAGATAGGGATAATCAAACCGAAGCCAATCAGATCGATCAGCACCGTGATATAAAGTATGAACATAGCGTTCTCAGTAATTATTTTTGAGTAGTATAAATTTCTGAGGATGCAGAAGACATCAATGCAAAAATCGCCAATGACTATTATCAATAAGTGAGGCTACGCCAGAGCTGACGCAGCGGACTAGTAAACCTGAACGCCAAACTTTAACAGCTGCTTGGGTAAAAGCTCATCGAGGTGATCAATGTCTGCGTCTTCGAGCTCGATCAAATTTAATTCGTGCTTGCGATACAGCTCTAGCTTTTTAATTTTTCTAGATAGCGCCTGAGGATCGTTTTGCAGGCCCCAATATTCAATATAAATTTGGCTCACTGGCAAATAGAAATCGCAAAATAGATTCTCTGCCACCGGCAATAAGCGCCCGCAGGCATGCACTAGACCCGTAGTGTAGAGCCAATTATCAATGCGCAGCTCGGCTCTGTTGTGAAGGCAGTGACCATCCAAGGCGACAAAACCCGTTCTACTGTGATCGTCTGTCACGTCTTGAGCTTTTAGGTTTTCAGCCACAATGACTAATCTAGGATTCTCAACAATTGACTGCGGCCAAATCACAAAGGGAATACCGCTGGATTCACTTTCTTTCTCTCTTCCGCCCAGTACACGCCCAAGTTCGGTAAGCTTCCATCCTTTGAGGTGACGGCTGATCCAGCCCTGCTCTGACAAGAGGCTGTTGATCTGACGTCCCGACAAGCCCAAAGACTTTCCAATCGCCGAGGAGGTTAATGTCTTTTCTTCGAGGGAGGCAAACAAACCGCTCTCAAGAACTGAAGTCGGCCAAACAATGTAGGTGCCGAATTTGCCGGAAGTCACATATTCCCCGCCTTCGAACTTCCCCTTGCCGGTCAATTCCCAAGTCTTGCCATCTTCGCTGCGCACAGTCCACTTCCCCAACTGCAACAGTTCAAAAACCTTGCGGCTGTCTAAACCCGATTGTTTGGCCAATTGGGTGGTAGAGATTTTTTTGTCGCCCGACTTATCCATGATCGTCCTGATGGGATGTTATTTTCAAGCACAGATTAGCATGGAAGGAATGAATAGTTCGAGAGTTCTAAGTTTCTAGGTTTCTAGGTTTCTAGGTTTCTAGGTTTCTAGGTTTCTAGGTTTCTAGGTTTCTAGGTTTCTAGGTTTC
>JAVJHY011547224.1:0-10994 GCA_035593235.1 Phascolosoma agassizii | reverse complement strand
GCGCTTGTTCGGGCACCATGCCGGGGCACGGCGTGTCCGTGACCGCACCGCTCGAGCAGTGCGACCTCGCCGATCGCGACGCGCTCACGCGCGTGTTCGACAAGCACGCGCCGCGCGCCGTGATCCACTTCGCCGCGAAGTGCTATGTCGGTGAGTCGGTCGAGAAGCCGGCCAAGTACTACCGCGAGAATGTGATCAACACGTTCCATCTGCTCGAGGCGATGCGCGCCGCGGACTGCCGCGAGATCGTGTTCTCTTCAACGGCCGCGACGTACGGCGAGCCGATCGCGAGTCCCATCACCGAGGAGCACCCGCAGAATCCGATCAACCCGTACGGCAAGACGAAGTTGCACATGGAGCACATGATGCAGGACTACGTCGTCGCCTACGGCTTCCGTACGGCGGCGCTGCGCTACTTCAACGCGGCGGGCGCCTCGCCGGACGGCGACCTCGGCGAGGATCACGATCCCGAGACGCACCTCATTCCGATCGTTCTGCAGGTCGCCCTCGGCCGGCGCGATCACATCATGATCTTCGGCGAAGACTACGACACGCGCGACGGGACGTGCGTCCGTGACTATGTCCACGTCGACGACCTGGCGGACGCGCACCTGCGCGCGCTCCATCGTCTCCAGAACGGTACGAACGAGCTCGCGTGCAACCTGGGAACCGGAGACGGCGTTACGGTTCAGGAGCTCATCAATGCAGCGCGTGCGATCACCGGTCACGCGATTCCTGCGCAGGTCGGTGCCCGGCGTGCGGGCGATCCGGCGCGCCTGGTCGCATCGAGCGATCGAGCGCGAGAGCTTCTCGGATGGACGCCGGCGCGATCGGATCTGCGCACGATCCTCGGCGACGCGTGGAAGTTCCACACGACGAACCCGAGCGGCTACGACGCCGGTTGAGGCCATCGGCGCCACACTGATCGCGCTCGGCGCGGGCACGATCCTGCCGCAGGCGGGGCGCGGGCCGGCGGGCTACGCGCTTTGCGCGGGCGCGAACGAGCCGGTGACCTTGCTGGACTGCGGCCCGGGAACGGTACGCGCGCTCGGTGACGTTGGGATCGAGCTCGCGCGCGTGCGGCGCGTGGTCTTCAGCCACTTGCACCTCGACCACTGCCTGGACCTCTTCGCGCTCGCATTCGCCCGGCGCAATCCGGCATTCGGTCCGCCGCCGCGGCTCGAACTGCACGGTCCCCCCGGGCTACGCACGCTCTGCGAGGAATCTCCGGCGACCTTCGGCCGCTCGGGTCGCGACCCGAACGCGACGCTGCACGAGATCGAGCTGGACGGGAACGGGTGCGGGGGCTTCGATGCGGAGGGCGACGTGGCGCCGGGATTGCCAGTGCGCTTTCGGTGTGTTCGCAACGGGCACTCGACGACGCGCGTGACGTTGTCTTGGCGCGTGGAGTTCGCGGGCGGAGCCGCGTTGCTCTACACCGGCGACACGAGCGCTGACCCGTGCGTCGCGGCACTCGGACGCGGCGTCGATCTCTTTCTTGCGGAGTGCTCGCATCCCGACGGCGCGGCGCAACCGAACCACCTGACGCCGACCGGTGCGGCGCGCCTCGCGCGCGATGCGGATGCGCGGCGCCTCGTTCTGACCCACTTCTATCCGGACGTCCAGCCCGACGTCGCGCGCGATCGGGCGAGTGAGACCTTCGGTGGGAGGCTTGAGGTCGCGCGGGATGGTCGCGTCTTCGAGATCGAAACCGGCGGGGATCGTGTCTCGCGTCGCGGCTGACGAGTTCGCAGAATGGTCGCGTGGATCTGTGTCCGAGAGCCCTCGTTGCGGTCGCCGCCCTCGGCCTGGCCGCGCTGCCTGGCACGGGCGACGAGCAGGCCTTCGCGACGATCACGGAGTCCGACATCTTGGCGCACCTGACGCACATCGCCGCGCCCGAGCTCGAGGGCCGCGACTCCCCCAGCGTCGGTCTTTCGCGCGCGGCGGATTATCTGGAGGAGCGCATGCGCGCCCTCGGCGTCGAGCCGATCGTCCCGGCGCAGGAGTCGCGTCCGGCCGGTTACCGGCTGCCCTTCCGCATGGAACGGGACGTTCCGCTAGCGTCCGATTGCTCGCTCGAATACCGACGGGAACCGGACGCGCCCGCGGAGTCCTTCACCCTGGACGAGGACTTCGTGCCGCTGCCGATCTGTTCGGGACGCGCCGAGGGCACGCTGGTCTTCGCCGGCTTCGGCATCACGAGAACGCGCGAGCGCTACGACGACCTGTCGCGGCTCGACGTCAAGAACCGGATCGTGATGATCCTCGAGGGCGAGCCGCGACATCGACGGCTGTTCGACGGCGCCGAAGTTACCGAGGCGGCCGACGTGCACGGAAAGATCGAGGCGCTCGTCGACGAGGGTGCGGTCGGCGTGCTCGTCGTGCGCCGTTCGCCGGAAGTCCCGACCAAGGCCGCCGACGGCGCGGTCTTCGCGCCCGCGACGATGGGCTATCGCTACACGTGGGCGCGTTGGAACGACGGGCGCTCGATGCCGCACTTGGACCGACGTCCGAGCGTTCCTGCGCTCGAGATCAGCGAGTTCGCCGCGTCGCAGCTCCTGGGCGAAGAGGTGGCCGCAATCGCGGCGGAAATCGACAAGCGTGGCAAGCCCGCGTCGCGCGAACTCGAACAGGTCTTCGTCTCGATGCGGAGCGCGTTCGAGCGGCGCGACGTCGTGATCGAGAACGTCGCCGGGATCGTACGCGGAGCGGATCCCGAGCTCGCGGACGAGTACGTGGTGCTCGGCGCGCACTACGACCACATCGGAGTCGATCCGTGGGGGCGTGTCGGCTTTGGCGCGGACGACAACGGCAGCGGAACGGTGGCGTTGCTCGAACTCGCCGAGGCGCTCGTGCTCGACCGTCCGCGGCGCTCCATTCTGTTCGCGTGGTTCGGCGCTGAGGAGGACGGAATGATCGGCAGCCGCGCGTTCTGCGACAGGCCACCAGTTCCGCGCGAGTCGATGGTCGCGATGTTCAACATGGACATGCTCGGGCGCGGGGACGCCAACAAGATCTACGTCATCGGCGTGCGCGAGAACCCGGACTTCGACGACACACTGAAGGACGCGAAGAAATTCTTCCCGACGCGCATCAAGAAGGTCGTGGTTGGCAAGGGGCGCGGCTTCTGGGAGCGGTCAGATCACCACTCGTTCCACGCGATCGGTGTCCCGGTGCTCTTCTTCTTCGAGAACTACCCCGAGACAGAGAACCCCGACTACCACACCTACCGCGACACGATCGAGAGCGTCGACATCGACAAGATCACACGCTCGACGCGCTTTCTCTACAACATGACTTGGCTCGTCGCGAACGCAGACGAACGCCCGCCCGCGCCGCGATGAGAAATCGATCGAACATCGGGGCGTCGCGCGCGCTCCATGCGCTTCGTCTGTTGCTGCTCAGTGCGCTCGTGCTGCCCATCGCGTGCGGAGGTGAGACCACGGCCGCGGATGCGCGTGAGTCCGAGCTGCCGGGCGGTGCTACGGCGCCCCGCGAGCGCGCGGAACACACGCGTGGCACCGACGCCCTCGAGTCGATCGAGCCCACCACGGATCCGCCGGCGCGGCGCGGCCTGTGGAATGCGCGCCTCGGTGCCGTGGTCGACCGCTTTCGACGCGAGGCGGTGGGGTTGTCGCGCGGGAAGGCCTCTGCACGCGATGTGCGCGTGTCCGTTCACGTCCGCGATCTGGATTCGCATGTCGAGCTCGCGTTTGTTCACGCCGACGTTGCGCGCGCTCCGGCGTCCAACATGAAGCTCGTGACCACGGCTGCGGCGCTCGTGCTCTTCGGGCCCGGGACCGAGTTCATGACTCCGTTCGAGGCGCTCGGTCCGATCCGCGACGGGACCCTCGACGGAGATCTGGTCGCCCGCGCGTCCGGCGATCCCTTGGCCGGAGCGGACGACGACGCGCGCGTCGAGTCTCGGCTCGACGACGTCGCACGGCAGTTGCGCGCGTCCGGAATCGAGCGCATCACGGGCGACCTCGTTCTCGACGAAGGCTCGTTCGCCGCACCCGGTCCAGCCCCCGGTTGGCCGGACGAGAGTCAATACTGGCAGGAGCACTGCGCGCTCGCCGGCGGGTTCTCGATCAACGGCGGCGTGCTCCAGGCGCGCGTGACGCCGGGCCGGTCCGGCGGCCCCGCCACCGTCGCCGTCCATCCGGCGCCGCACGGGTTGGCGTCAAACTACGGGGTGACGACGGGCGGGAAGAAGCTCGACGTGCGTGTCGGCGCGACGCGCACCACGGTCACGGTGCGCGGCACGCTGCCGGCGAAGCGACCGCCGTTCCTCGCCCAGTTCTCGCATCCCGATCCGGTGGATCTATTCGGATCTGTGTTGCTCGACCGACTGCAACGCGGCGGAATCCGCGTCGATGGCGGTGTGCGTCGCGCGCGCGGGACCTCGGCCGGCAAGCGCGTCGCCGAGCTGCGTTCGTCGGTCGATGCCACTCTCGATCCAATCAATGCCGACTCGCGCAACAGCGTGGCGGATCAGCTTTTCTTCGCCATCGGACACTCGATCCTCGGCGAGGGGACGCGGGAGGCTGGCGAGGCAGCGTGCCGGCGCGCGCTCGAGCACCTCGGCGTTTCGACCGAGGGGTTCCGCCAGGTCGACGGTTCGGGCCTCTCGCGCGAGAATCGCGTCACAGCACGTCAGCTCTCCGCTCTCATCGCCGGCGTGCTCGGCCGAGGGCGTGAGACCGGCGAGACGTTTCGCTCGTCGCTTGCGGTCGCGGGCGAACGCGGCACGCTCGCCGAGCGCATGCGCGGGACGGTCGCCGCCGGCCGCGTGTACGGCAAGACCGGGTGGATCCGTGGCGTCAGTTCGCTCTCCGGCATCGCCGACGCGCCTGACGGGTCGAGCTTCGCGTTCTCGATCTTGGTCGAGTACCCGCCTTCGATCTCCGGGCTCAACACCAACTGCTTCAAGCCCATGCAGGACGAATTGCTCGTCGTGATGCTCGAGGGCCTGAGGGGCGACGTTTGAACGTCGACGAAAGAAGCGCTGCGCGCGAGGTCATGGTCGCCGCCGCGCGTGACGCGGGCGAGGTACTGCGCGGCTACCTCGGTCGCCTCGACGTCGCCCGCATCGGCCGCAAGAGTTCGATGCGCGACCTACAAACCGAGGCGGATCTGGCGAGCGAACGCTTGCTCGTCGAGCGCTTGCGCGAGGCGTTCCCGACGCACGCGATCGAAGCCGAGGAGGAGACGCGCGACGCCGACGTCGATCCCGATCAACCGCGCTGGTTCCTCGACCCCCTCGACGGAACGAACAACTTCGTGCACAGCCTGCCGATGTTCGCGGTGTCGGCCGGACTCGTCGTCGCCGGCGTGCCCGAGGTCGCGGTGGTCCACGTGCCCCTGCTCGACGAGACGTTCCACGCGACCCGGGATGGCGGCGCCTTTCTCGGAACGGATCCGCTGCGGGTGTCGCAGGCGGACTCGATCGGCGACGCGATTCTCGCCACCGGCTTTCCCTATCGGCGGGGCGAGCTCGAGCACGACAACCTCGCGAACTTCCAGGCCTTTTTCTACGCCGCGCGCGGCTTGCGACGGATGGGGTCGGCCGCGATCGACCTCGCATACACGGCCGCGGGACGCTTCGACGGATTCTGGGAGCTGCACCTCGCGCCCCACGACGTCGCCGCGGGGGCGTTGCTCGTGCGCGAGGCGGGGGGGATCGTCACCGACGCCAGCGGGGGAGAGGACTGGCTGCGGGGGGGCAGCGTGGTCGCCGCCGGTCCGGGCTTGCACGAGCGAATCCGCGCCGAGCTCACGCACTGAAGCGCCGTCGCCGCGCCGCCCGACTCGGGCGCGAGAATACGGCCCGTATGAGCCGCGTCCGGCCCTTCCGGGGTGCCCGGCCGAGATGCTAGGATGGTCCGTCTTTGACTCTGCCTACCGGCGACCGAAGTCGTGCGCCACGGGGAGTCGAAACGCCCGTTCCGAGCTCCCCGCCCCATGCCGACCCTCCGATCGGACCTTCGACGCGCCAGATGACCAAGCGGGTCGGGACCAAGCGGGCGGCTCACGGGCGATCGGGAGCCGGGCCCGACGTCGGGAGCGCCTCCGCGAGCGCCGCAGGGGCGGCGATCCGCATTCGCGGCGCGCGGCAGAACAACCTCCGCGGCGTCGATGTGGAGATCCCGCGCAACCGCCTCGTGGCGATCACCGGGGTCTCGGGATCGGGCAAGAGTTCGCTCGCCTTCGACACGCTGTTTCGTGAGGGGCAGCGGCGTTTCCTCGAGACGCTCTCCGCGTACGCGCGCCAGTTCCTGGGGCGTATGGAGAAGCCCGACGTCGATCACGTCGAGGGGCTCGCGCCGGCGATCGCGGTCGACCAGAAGGCGATCCAGCGCGGACCGCGTTCGACCGTGGGCACGATCACGGAGGTCGTCGATTATCTGCGCGTGCTCTATGCCCGCGCCGGAACCGCGCACTGCCCGGACCACGGTCGCCCGCTAGCGTCGCAGACCCCGGAGGCGATTCAGCTCCAGGTGAAGAGCGCGTTCGACGGGCGCGCGGTGGTGGTGCTCGCGCCGCTCGTGCGCGACCGCAAGGGCAGCCACAAGGCGCTCTTCGCCGACCTCGTCAAGAAGGGTTTCGTGCGCGTGCGCGTCGATGGAGAGCTCGCGCGCATCGAGGAGATTCCCGAGCTCGAGCGCTACAAGCGTCACTCGATCGAGGTCGTGGTCGACCGGCTCAAGATCACCGACACGGCGGTGCCGCGCCTGCGCGAGGCGATCGATTCGGCGCTCGAACTCGGCGGAGGGGATTGCATCGTCGTCGCCCCGAAGCAAGACGGCGCGGATCCGCTCGAGCACGGCTACTCGTCACAGCGCACGTGTCCGGAGTGCGGGCTCGAGGTGCCGCCGCCCGAGCCACGCCTCTTCTCATTCAACTCCCCGCACGGTGCGGGCTCCGCCTGCGACGGCCTCGGAGTGCTACGACGGCCGAGTGCGCGGCTGATTGTGCGCGACGCGGCGCTCTCCATCCGGGACGGCGCGCTCGGCGTCACGCGCGCGAGCGGCGGTGCGTTTCTGTTTCCGCGTGTCGAGTTCTCGTTTCTGGACAGCGTCGCCGATGCCAACGGCTTCGACCTGGATACGCCCTGGAAGGACCTCTCGAAGGCCAACCGGAACGTGATCCTGAACGGAACCGGCGACGAGCGCTTCGAGGACCAGGCCAGCTGGAACGGCAAGCGACACACGGGATCCGTCAAATGGCAGCGGCAGTACCACGGCGTGATGCCGTCGCTCGAGCACGCGTTCAAGCGCGGCTCCAGGCGCAAGCTCGTCGAGCGGTTCCTGGACACGCTGCCTTGCGCCGAGTGCGACGGGACGCGTCTGAACCGCTTTGCGAACGCGGTGACCGTCGGCGGCGTGCACCTCGGCGATTTGTTGCGTACGCCCGTCGGCGACTTTAGCGCGCGGCTGGGCACGTTCGCGCTCTCCGCGCGCGAGGCCAAGATCGCGGAAGGTCTGCTCAAGGAGATCACGCGGCGTATCGCGTTCCTCGACGACGTCGGCCTGTCGTACCTCTCCCTCGATCGCGCGGCCGACACGCTCTCGGGTGGCGAGGCACAACGCATCCGTCTGGCTGCGCAGCTGGGCGCCGGGCTCCAGGGCGTGCTCTACGTTTTGGACGAGCCGTCGATCGGCCTGCACGCGCGCGACCACGGGCGCTTGTTTCACGCGCTGCAGATGTTGCGCGATGCGGGCAACACGGTCGTCGTGGTCGAACACGACGAGGCGACCCTGCGCGCGGCCGACTGGTTGATCGACATCGGCCCCGGTCCCGGACGCTTCGGCGGGAACGTGGTCGCGGCGGGCGCCCCGTCCGACGTGCTGCACGCGGATTCGCCCACGGGCAAGCTCCTGCGCGGCGAGCTGCCGATGCCTACGCCGGAGGAGCGCCGGACGGGCAACGGGAACGCTCTCGAGCTGCGCGGTGCGAGCGGTTTCAACCTCAAGGGAGTCGACGTGTCGATTCCGCTCGGCACGCTGACCGTCGTCAGCGGCGTCAGCGGCTCGGGCAAGTCGACGCTCGTACATCACACGCTTCAGCGCGCGGTTTCGCGTCACCTCGGTCGCGAGGCACCCGTGCCGGAGGCGGTGGACGCCGTGCTCGGTCTCAATCACGTCGAGGATCTCGTGTTCCTCTCGAGCACGCCGATCGGTCGCACGCCGCGGTCGAATCCGGCGACGTACTCCGGCGCGTTCACGCCGATCCGCGACCTCTTCGCGAGCCTGCCCGAGGCCAAGATGCGCGGCTGGGCGCCGGGGCGCTTCTCGTTCAACGTCGCTGGCGGTCGCTGCGAGGCCTGCCAGGGCGCGGGCGCGAAGTTCGTCGAGCTACAGTTCCTCGCGCCGGTGACCGTGCCGTGCGAGGAGTGCGGCGGAAACCGCTTCCAGTCCGAGACGCTCGGCGTGAAGTACAAGGGGCACTCGATCTCCGACGTGCTGGCGATGACGATCGAGGAGGCGTACCAGCTCTTCCGCGACATCCCGAAGGCCGCGCGCCCGCTTGGCGCGATGGTCGAAGTCGGGCTGGGGTACCTGTCGGTTGGCCAGCCGTCGACGACGATCTCCGGCGGCGAGGCGCAGCGTGTCAAGCTCGCGAAGCACCTCCAGAAGCGCACGAGAAAGCACACGCTGTATCTGCTCGACGAGCCGACGACAGGCCTGCACCATCAGGACGTCCAGCGCCTCGTCGCCGCGCTTCAGCGCCTGGTCGAACAGGGGCACACGGTCGTCGTCATCGAGCACATGCTCGAGGTCATTCGTGCCGCGGATCACGTGATCGACCTCGGGCCGGACGGCGGCACCGGAGGGGGCGAAGTCCTTGTCACCGGTACGCCCGAGGAGGTGGAGGCGTGCACACGCTCGTGCACCGGCGAGGCGCTTCGCGCCGAGACCGAGTCG
The DNA here is from genome assembly GCA_035593235.1 of Phascolosoma agassizii. NCBI lineage: Eukaryota > Metazoa > Annelida > Sipuncula > Phascolosomatiformes > Phascolosomatidae > Phascolosoma > Phascolosoma agassizii. The sequence continues at coordinate 2,064 of JAVJHY011547224.1, read as the reverse complement.
CGCACGGAGCTGCTTCCGACCGCGGATGACGTCACCGGCGTCGCCCCGCTGACGGAGATCGTCATCGAGGGCGCACGGACGCACAATCTGAAGGGCGTCGATGTGCGCCTTCCGCGCAACGCGATGACCGTCATCACCGGACCGAGCGGATCGGGCAAGAGCTCGCTCGCGCTCGACACCGTGCACGCCACCGGCCGCCAGCGCTTCGTCGAATCGCTGTCGACCTACGCGCGCCAGTTCCTCTCGTCGCGCGATCGTCCGCCGGTCGAGCGCATCGACGGCCTAGGACCGAGCGTCGCCGTCGAAGCGCGCACATCGAGCGGACATCCGCGCTCTACAGTTGCGACGCAGACCGAGATCCACGATCACCTGCGTGTGCTTTGGGCGCGCGCCGGAACGCGCCTCTGTCCCGATCACGGCGAGGAGCTGGTCTCCACTGACGCAGGTGGCGTGACCAAGCAGATCCTGAAGCGCTTCGCCAACGGCAAGGCGCCGAAGGGCTGGGTCGTCGCGCCGATTTTTGGCCCCGGCATCCTCGAGCCGGATGATTCCGCGAAGGCATTCGCGGACGCGCGCGACGCATGGATCGCCGCCGGCTTCGCGCGCGTCCTGTTCGACGGCGTCGAGGCACGCCTCGCGAACGATCTCGAGCTTCCGAAAGAGGCTCCCGAGCGTGTCGACCTCGTGATCGATCGGCTCTCGTTCGACAAGGCGTCGCGCGCGCGCATCGCCGAGGCGGTTGAGACCGGCGAAGCGCTCGCGGGGGGACGCGTCAGCGTGCTCGTCAAGGCGTCGAAGCGCGGCACGGCGCCCGAACGCTTCGAGTACAGCACACGAGGCGCGTGCACCGTGTGCGGCTTCCGTCTGGCCGAAGATCTCGAGCCGCGGCATTTCTCGTTCAACACGCACGCCGGCGCATGTCCCGCGTGCGACGGCCTTGGGCAGAGTTGGCAGTGTGACGAGTCGCTCCTCATCGACGACGAGTCGCTGCCGATCGCCGGCGACGGACCGACCGCGCTCGTCAGCAAGCTCGGGCGCTATCTCACGAAGGGCAAGGGGTACTACGAGCACCTCCTGCGCGCGGTTGCGAAGTCGCATCGCGTCAACTTGCGGCGACCGTACTCCGAGTACACCGATGGACAGCGCGCGCTCGTGATGCACGGCACCGGGGCGAAGGAGAGCTACAAGGTCTCGATCGACAAGTCCGGCGCGACGTACGAACTGCACAACAGCTTCCGCGCCGATTGGCCGGGGCTGTGCGGGCATGTGGACGCGTGGCACGCCAAGTCCGAGGATCCGGAGTGGAGCGCGGTGCTGCAAACCTATATGCGGCGCCGCCCGTGCGCGGCGTGCAAGGGCGAGCGTCTAGCCGCGGGGCCGCGCGCGGTCGTCGTCAGCGGCAAACGCCTGCCCGAGGTGCTCTCGCTGTCCGTGAGCGAGGCGGTCGAATGGCTGCGTGCGCTGTCGCTCTCCACTTCCAAGCGCGCCGGGGTCGCGGCCGTGATCGACGAGCTTACGGCGAGGGCCGCGTTGCTCGACGAGGTTGGCCTCGGGTACGTTTCCCTCGATCGCGCGACGTCGACCCTGTCCGGCGGAGAGGCGCGGCGCGTGCGGCTGTCGGCGAGTCTCGGGTCGCATCTCGTCGGAGTCTGCTACGTGCTCGACGAGCCCACCGTCGGCCTCCATCCGCAGGACATCGATCGGCTGACGAACGCGCTGCTCGCGCTGCGCGATGGTGGCAACACGGTCCTTGTCGTCGAGCACGACGAGAGCGTGATGCGACGCGCGGACTTCCTGGTCGACATGGGGCCCGGCGCGGGACGGCACAGCGGGGAGGTGGTCGCCGCCGCTACGCCCGCCGAAGTCGAATCGACCGGCGACTCGATGACGGCGCGCGCCCTGCGCGGCGAGATCGCCGTCGAGCGCTCCGCGAAGCGCGAGCACGCGAAAGACGCCGAGACCCTCGCGATCGAGGGGGCGACGATGCACAACTTGAAAGGCGCCTCGTTCGAGGCGCGCTTCGGCGAGATTACGGGCGTGTGCGGACCGTCGGGCTCGGGCAAG
>JAVJHY011547113.1:0-11625 GCA_035593235.1 Phascolosoma agassizii | reverse complement strand
GAAGGCAACGGAAATCCGCCCGGAGATGAAACATGGGTGGTATATAAGGTGAACAAAGAGGATGTTTGGGTCGCTAAACTGACCACCCCTATTACCGGAGTGGAAACAGAGGAAATTGCCCAGAATTTTGAAACTGCCGAAACCGCAATGCAACTCGATAAATGGAGTCTGTATGAACCCACTTGGACATCAATCGAGGTAGTTGACGACCCTTTAAATAGTACGAACAAATGTTTGGAATTGATTGATGAAGAACCGATAGATTATGTGCGGGCAGAACGAATACTGCCCGAACGCAAGCAATTTTCGCTCAGTTTCAGGGTAAATCCGAAGCAAATTCCCATGGGCCGTTCTTTAGACATCGAAGTACAAGACAAGCAGGGTGTCCGTCCGATGAGAATACGTCTGGACAAATATTGGGTCAGTGTGGACCAGGGCGAGGCCGTAGTGCCAAAACCAATACCGATTCAGTTAAATAAATGGCACACTTTTGATTTGGTATTTGATAGTGAAAAGCAATCCTATAGTTTAACAATTAACGGGAAATTATTGGGAGATAAAATCCCTTTTGCCCATAAGGTAGAAGCACTCCAAAGAATTGTATTTAGAACAGGCCCATATAGAGGGGAAATACAACCGGTTATACTAAATGAGGCTAAAACTGACCCGGCGGGAATAAACACAGAAGACATTGCCGGTACAGAAATAAAATCGGATGCTGGTGTGTATTTGATAGATGATATAATAACAAAATCAATTCAATAACTCAAGACGAGTTCAATAACTAAGCTTGGCTAGGAAGCTCTAAAACAAAATGGTATGAAAACTTTATGTAATCTGTTATTATGGGTTCCGATTGTTGTTCTAGCCGTTTGGTCGGTACCAATAGCGGCACAAAAAATGCCTCCACCCATCGAGAAAAGTGCTGTGGAGCCCGTGAAGTACGTTGGCGAAATCAATACCGACAAAAGACTCTATGATGGGGGCCTGCCACACCCTATAGGAGTCCACCATTATCAAGTTTTTAGAGGCAATCGTAGGTATCCGGTTATTCCCGGACTAGTAGGTTGGACGTATAATCATCAACCGTATCTGGCGTATCAAAAAGATAAATTTTATTTACAATTCCTGCAAGGGGAACTACAAGAACACACCCCTCCGACAAGGATTGCACTTACCACCTCCGAAGATGGTATAAACTGGACAGTTCCCGAAGTGCTTTTTCCACCTTATTCCCTACCGGAAATCGATGATGATGGGGAATTGATTCCAGCAGGCACCATGGCCATAATGCATCAACGGATGGGTTTTTATCGAGCTTCCAACAACAAGCTTCTAGGACTTGGCTTTTATGGTTATAGTGCAAGTCCTCGTAGATCCCCGAATACAGGAAATGGTTTGGGTCGTGTGGTTTGTGAAATAAAAGAGGATGGGACATTTGGCCCTGTATATTTTATCCGTTACAACAGGCATGCCGGCTGGGACGAGACCAATACCAATTTCCCATTTTATAAAGAGAGCAAGGACAAAGGATTATTAGAGGCCTGCGAAGCACTACTAAACGATAAACTGATTTCTTTTCAATGGTGGGAAGAAGATCGGGCCAACGATGGATTTTATCCTACCAATCCAACACAAGTTCCTGGGGGCGATACTTTCAATAAAAAAAGCACTACGGCAGATGGGGCTGGTAAAGCGTTTAATTTCTATACTAGAAATGATGGTGTTGTGGTAGGCATATGGAAGAATCAATGGGGTGCCTTGTCGCCCAATCGAGGAAAAACCTGGACAACCATTAAAAAGAATAAAACCTTGCTTACCTCTGGCGCAAAAACCTGGGGGCAAAAAACGGAAGATGGTCGATTCGCCATTGTGCACAATCAATCGGCAACACGTCGTAACCGGTTTCCAATGGCTGTTTTGGTTAGCGATGACGGCCATGTCTATGACCAATTGTATGCCATGCGCGGCGATGTTCCATTGGGGCGATATCAGGCCCTACATAAAAATCCCGGATTGCAATATTTTCGCGGCATTATAGAAGGCAATGGCAATCCTCCTGGAAATGACATGTGGAACGTATACAGTGTGAATAAGGAAGATATTTGGATCTCCAGGACACCGACCCCGATCAAGGCAACGGTAGAAAAAGAAATAAATCAAGGATTTGAAACCATCGATAAGGCCGAAGAACTGAACCTATGGAATCTTTATAAACCTACTTGGTCATCCATACGTATAAAGGGCGGTCAAAATAAATACCTACAACTCTTGGATGAGGAACCGTATGACTATGCCAAGGTAGAGCGTATTTTTCCTCCCTCTGCGAATAAAAAAATAGAATTTAGATTCCAAGTACCACAATTACCACAAGGGTCCGCAGCAGAGGTAGAAGTACAAGATCAACGTGGAAGAAGGGTTTTAAAACTACGGATCGATAAGAATTGGCTGTCCTTTGACCTTACCAAGGTCTCGGTAGACCCTTTAAAGCTTAACCCCAAGGAATGGAACCATGTTGTGCTACGACTTCATAATGAATCGGAAGAATATGAGGCCTGGCTTAATGGGGTTCGGTATCCCGAAATGATTGAATTTGCCGATGAACCGGATGTCGTTGAAAGAATAATTTTTAGAACAGGACCCTACCGCAACTTTGTACCGACCGATGTCATGGATAAGGGAATTGGGGATCAACCCGGATTCGATGTTGAAGATCTACCCGGTTCCGAACAGAAGTCTGCCCCCATTATTTTTAATATAGATAATCTAAAAACTTCAAATGAAAAGTAATAAACTAATTTTTTTGGCCCTGACGATAGCAGTGACTCTGTTGGGCTGTTCCAGTGAAAAAGAAAAAAAAGAGGTACTTCCTAATATTTTATTTATTCTGGCCGATGATATGGGTGCCGATGTTTTTGATGCCTACGGTGGAACTTCTTACCACACTCCAAATATCGATGCGCTGGCCGAAACAGGGCTTACCTTTACCGAATGCTATAGTGCCCCGGTATGTTCCCCATCGCGTGTAAAGTTGCTTACCGGACGATACGGATTCAGAACGGGCCAAACTTGGGGCACCATCCCAGCGGATGAAATTACCTTCGGACACCAATTGAAAAAGGCAGGGTACAAAACGGCAATTTCAGGGAAATGGCAATTGGCCCTGTTGAAAGACGATCCCGATCATATTAGAAAAATGGGTTTTGACGAAAGTTGTGTATTCGGATGGCATGAAGGTCCCCGTTATTACGAACCGTTGATCTATCAAAATGGAAAAATCAGGGACGATGTAAAGGATTCCTATGGGCCGGATGTATATACCGATTTTCTGATCGACTTTATAAAGCGCAATAAGGACGAACCCTTCTTTGCCTATTTCTCAATGGCCCTGGCACATGATATTAGTGATGACATGCCTACCCCTCCGCCTGCTGGAAAGCTGGGAAGATATGAAAGCTTTAAAGAGAATGTTGAAAAAAGCGACGTCATGGTAGGGAAAGTGGTAACAGCCCTAAACGCTTTGAATCTTAGGGAAAAAACATTGATTTTATTTGTAGGGGACAATGGTTCGCCCCATCATTACATTACCGCATTTGAAGATGGCACTTATGTAAGGGAACCTGTTTATTCCAAGGTTCGGGACACCCTGATTCAAGGCGGGAAAAGTTATTTGACCGACCAGGGAACCCATGTGCCCCTGATTGCCAATTGGTCGAAAAAAACACCTCAGGGAAAATCAAACGACGATTTGATAGACTTTAGCGATTTTATGAAAACGTTCGTTGATTTGGCAAAAGCGGAATTGCCCAAGGACAGAATAATCGACGGGCGAAGTTTTGCACCACAACTGCTCGGCGAAACTGGCCAGCCAAGGGTTTGGATCTATCAGCTATGGGAAGGTAAGGGATGGATTCGCAACAAGGACTGGAAACTGTATAACAATGATAGCCTCTATCATATGAAAAGAGATCCCTTTGAAAAGCATCCCATCGTTAAAAATACGGATACGGATACCTCACGAAAGATTCGAAAGTATTTGTCCGCAGAATTAGCGAAGCTTAGGGCAGATAAATGAACATGAGATGAATTCAATAATTCACACCTATGAAAACTGACAAGCGAACATTTAATTTCCTTTTCGTTACCACCGCTGTGTTGGCATTTTCCTGCTCGCAGAAAAAATCGGAATTAAATTATAAACATGTAGCAGGAGCAGAACAAATTATTGTGTACGGCGAGGAGGATAGGTATGCGGCCTGGCCAGCAAATAATGGGGCATTTCTATTGGATGGAGATGAGATGCTTGTTGGTTTTACAGAGGCTCCCTATGTATTAAAAAAGGACGATCATAATATTGGTGATCCCATGTCAAGTTGGTTAGCGCGGAGCATGGATGGTGGTGAAACATGGAAAGCTTTTGATCCTGAGAATTACGTGGGTGACTTTGGAGACCAACCTGAGTTAAAGACTCCGGAAGAGCCCATAGATTTTGAAGCACCTCGATTTGTAATGCGAATAGTGGGTACAGCGTATCACGGAGCTAATGATCCAAGAGGGCATTTTTTTTACAGTTACGACGGTGGAATTTCATGGAACGGTCCTTTTGGTTTTGGAGACCTCATCAATCATCCGGAGATTAAAAAATATGGACTTGGTGAGATTACCCCGCGTACCGATTATGTGGTAACCGGAAAAAATGAATGTCTCGTGTTCTTATCGGCCCGAGAAACCGAAAAATTTGCGACGGATCGTCTTTTTTGCATGAAAACGACAGATGGAGGTAAATCATTTGACTTTATGGGGTGGGTAGTAAAACCATTTAAGGAAGATGAAATCACGGAGACCGCTAAAGTATTGCTGTACGAAAATAAAGATAAAGACCCTTTTGCTACGGAATGTCGAGCGGTGATGTCACAAACTTTTGAATTGTCGAACGGAAAACTCCTTTCCGTTATGCGCAGGAAATATGTTCCCGAAGAAGGCGAAGCTGAAAACTGGGTCGATGCCTATGCTTCGCTAGATGGTGGCAGAACGTGGATCTACCAGTCTAAGGTAGGGGATGCTGGTGAAGGTAATGGAAATCCTCCAGCACTGGGAATTACATTAGATGGTCGGTTGTGTGCCGTATTTGGCGAACGTGAACATGGCACCATTCAAGTTGCCTATAGCTCGGATGAAGGGAAAACATGGGGTGAGCCTTTAATTCTGTTAGATGAATTCTGGTCCGAAGATATGGATTATGATGATATGGGTTACCCGCGTGTGCTTACCCGATCTGATGGGAAAATGGTGGCTATTTTCTATTATTCAACAAAGGAACAGCTGCACCATATTCATGCGACAATATGGAATCCAGGCACCGATTAGAGTTAAATTGGTATGAGTCACAGACCCTTTAAAATTATTGAAGGTCAAAAAAGGAAAACAGGTTTATAGAATTCGAAATGAAAGCAAAGAAATTATATTTAATAGGTTGTTCACTGTTTCTAATGATCCTAGATTTAAATGCATCAATAATTAAAATCAATATAGTTGATGCTGATACAGGAAAAAATATCCCTGCCCGGGTATTGGTAAAAGATGCCCATGAAGAATCATTTTTCCCTGAAAATTCAGTGCTTTTGAACATAGGAAATGAAGTGTGGTTTATGAGTTCTGGCAATTCAGAAGTAAGGGTTTCTTCAGGTACCATTTTACTGCGTGTAGAACGAGGTAAAGAATATGAAAGAGTATATAAAAGCATCGACCTTGCAGAGAATGATACTTTGGAGATTAAAATTGTTTTGAAAAGATGGATCAATCTAAAGGAAAGAGGGTATTTATCATTTGAAAATCACTTGCATCGCTCGGCAGAGGACGTTGCGGCACTGTCTGCGGCAGAGGATTTAAACTTTGGAACATCCTTACAATGGTGGAATCAACCCCGATTTGGGGTGCCTAGTGATGACGGTCATGTACTACATTTAGATTTTAGTGGAGTATCTACTCCCGTCGCGGCGTATGATGTTGAGGTGGAGGAAAAGTGGGGCGCTTTACATTTGATTAATATGCCCAACCCTTTTCCGTTTATGAACGATAAACAACGGCCCAATTTGTTCGCTGCCCAATATGGTCGGGAAAGAGGAACCCTTAATTGTTACCAGAGCGGATGGTCACGGGAAGTACTCATAGATGCCCTTTTGGGCTATGTAGATGTGGTTAATGTCTGTAACAATAATTTTCATATGCATCGCTATCAACCCCGTAGCCAATATTCTAATCTACTAAATGTTGAAGGATTACCCGAATACCCGAATACCTCTGAGGGAATGATGCAAATGAATACGGACACCTATTATCGTTTATTGAATTGTGGTCTAAAACTTGCTGCCGGAGCCGGTTCTGCTACGGGAGCAAAGGAAACCCCTGTTGGATTTAACAGGGCTTATGTACGCACTTCCGATAAAGACAATTTGAGCGAACTATTAGCGGCATGGAAAAAAGGAAAGAACTTTGTTACCAATGGTCCCATGCTTTTCTTTAAGACCTCCGAAGGACATCAACCGGGGGATTCCTTAAATGTTTCGAGAGGAAAAAAAATACGCTTGGAGGTAGAGGCGGTTTCGGATGCTCCCTTGAATACCGTTGAAATAGTAGTGAATGGGGAAATAGTAAAAAGCTTTAAAATAAAGAAAAATGCAAAAACCTTTACCGGGAGTTTTGCATTGACAATTACGGAAAGTGCATGGGTCTGTGCCCGAACTACGGATACCGATATGTTGTTGAACGATAAGGAACTTGAAAAATACAGAGGACCACGCAAGACCCTATATCAAGACCCCAACCGATTGAGATATGCCCATACAAGTCCGATTTATACCTATGTTGATGGTAAGCAAATTGCCGTAAAAAAATCGATTGAAGAAGGATTGAAAATGATTGAGGCCTTTAGAATATTTGCAAAAGAAAATACATCCGAGGAATACATGGAGTCAACCTTAAATGCCATTGAGGAGGCGGAAAGTATATTAAAGAATAAATGAAGGGTAAGAATAAAAATAAAGGGAAAACAACAAACATCGTCATTTCTTTAATGGTGCTGATTTCGATTATAACATTTTCTTGCACTACCAAAATTCAGAAAACTACGGCAGGCTTGATCGGAATTTATTATAGCGAAGCCGATTTAACCAGTATAAAAGGCATTTCGGTATTGACTTCCTTAAATCAAAAGTGGGACGATTCAATCGATTATCAAGGAGATACTTCAGGAGAGTGGGATGGCTATTTGGTGGCCCCGGTAGATGGCGAGGTCGATTTTTACCTGGCTACGAACAGAACACTACATATAAAAGTTGGCAATACGGACGAAGCGGCTTCCACAAGCGAAACGTTCGAAAAAAAGACCACCCTAAAAATGGAACAAGGCAAATCCTATCCCATCAATATTGTCTTTTACAATCCCGGGGAACATGAAGATGTAGGTTGGTTCAATATAGAATGGAGTTGGGAGGGGCAAGAAAAAATGCCTATTCAGCTTTCAAATATGTACCATACCGAAAAAGAATCGGTCAAATTGGATTTTTTGGCAGGTACTGAGGTGGACAATAGGGATAAAAGTGAATTTATAATTGCCGATGTAGAAAATACCACAGTGTATTATGAATCAGGACGTTATGGAGCTTGGCCGGCAAACAACGGCATTTGGAGCTGGGGGAATGAAATACTGGTCGGCTTTACGCAGGCCTATTATAAGGAGAACAAATACCATCACGCCATAGACAGACACCGGCCCGTTTCAAATGTTTTGGCACGCAGTACGGATGGTGGCAGGACTTGGAAATTGGGAGATACCACAACATTTGATAGAAGTGCAAAGGAACTGGGCTTGAATGAAACCAAAATCAACTTTTTAGCGGATGGATTTGCCCTGCGAAATAAGCAAAACGAATTTAGTTTTAGTTATGACAGGGGAAACACCTGGAAAGGACCATTTATGTTTCCTGATTTAGGAACCGGAAAGCTTACTTCCCGTACAGATTATCTTGTAGGAAATCAGGATGCCAACCTGATTTTCACTTCGGCAAAAGATGGTAAAGTACAAGCAGCGTTGCAAGATAGGGCCATGACCATAAAAACCACGGACGGGGGAGTAAATTTTGAATTTGTTTCCTGGATGACCGAAGAAGATTCCATACGATCTGTAATGCCGGCTACCGTGCGAATTGATGAAAATCATTTGGTTTCGGCCCTGCGGAGAAGATTAGATCCGCCAAAAGGAGTTAAATATGCCTTGCCAAAAAACTGGATCGACGTTTATGAGTCATTGGACAACGGCACATCATGGAAATTTCTACATAAAATTGCAAATACAGATACGGGAATCCGTAATGGCAACCCACCGAGTATGGTAAAATTAAAAAACGGATTGTTGTGCGTTATTTATGGATATCGGGGTTTCCCTTATGGGATACGGGCAAAGGTAAGTAGCGATCAGGGCAAATCATGGAGCAAGGAAATCATCTTAAGAGACGATGCGGCCAGCTGGGATTTGGGTTATGTGCGCTCGGTCGTTAATGCCGCTGATCAAGTAGTTTCCGTATATTATTATTCTACAAGGGAACATCCAGAGCGTCACATCCAAGCGACTATTTGGGATCCCAAAGCTACCCTTCGAACCACTTCAAAAAACCACGATTAAAATGCAAGCTATTCGGGGAAGTTATATAGAGGGTTCCTGGTACTTCGATGATCAATTACCTATAAAGAGTATACAGAACCCGGCCAATATCACTGAAATGGTGGGGCAGGTGCAATGGGCCGATATAGATGCCGTCGGAAAAGCATTAATGTCCGCCGAGTCCGCTTCCAAGAATTGGCGCAAATCTTCCCTTAAAACAAGACTGGATTACATTCAAAATTTGTTGAAAAAGATATGGGATAGAAAAGAAGAATTTGCAAAGATCATTACCTCTGAGAATGGTAAGACCATAAAAGAATCGACCCAAGAGATACAAGCTTCCATTGATGAAAGTAAATTTCACATCGATTATATAGTGGCACACCAAACTGAAACCTTCGGGAATACCCAACTCAGGTATGAACCACTCGGGGTAGTACTTGCCATTACTCCCTGGAACTTTCCCTTGGCGACGATTCTCAGGAAGTTGGTTCCCGGATTGCTTACCGGGAATACGGTAATCGTAAAACCTTCGGAGTTGACACCACTTACGGCAATAGCCCTTTTTGATATGATAAATGAAGTTGGATTCCCCAGGGGTGTTGTTAATCTTTTGGTAGGTAATGGAGCAACCGTTGGAATGACGTTGGTAAAATCCCCTTTGGTAAAAGCAATTTCGTTTACAGGAGCAGACCGGACCGGTCAGATGATTTTGAATGATATCGCAGGACGCGATGTCCGTTTTCAAGCTGAAATGGGGGGATCCAATGCTGTCGTTATATTGAATGATGCTAATCTTGATGAAGTTGTTCCCGATATCATTAGCAACGGATTTTCATGTTGTGGCCAATGGTGTACCGGAACCAGTCGGGTTATCGTGGAAAAGGGAGTCCATGATAAAGTAATCGAACGGCTTAAAAAAGAAACAGAGGCAATTGTTTATGGTGATGGCACAAATAGTAAAACGATGATGGGGCCTTTGTCCAATCAAAAACAATATGACACCGTATCCACTAAAATAAAAAGAGCGTTAAAAGAAGGAGCAATCTTAGAATGTGGAGGAATGTTAAATGAATCCGGTTCGACCCAAGGATGGTATGTAAAACCAACGGTATTATCAAGTCTTACCGATAGTATGAAAATAGCCCAAGAAGAAGTTTTTGGGCCTGTTTTGATGGTCTTTAAGGCAGACGATTTTAATCACGCCATAAAATTGGTAAATGACAACCCCTATGGCTTATCAGTCTCAATATATACTCAAAATAAAGCCCATGCCGACCACTTTATAGAGGAGGTAGACTCGGGCTTGGTCCATGTGAATCTGCCAACGGCCCATAGAGAATATGCGATGCCTTTGATGGGTTGGAAAAACTCGGGGATGGGCACACCCGAATGCGGAAGATTTATGCTTGACCTATTTACAAAACCCAAGGTAATTTATAGAAAATGAAGATTAAACATATTTATGAAAAGACCGTGGATATCGGATCCCCGATCAGAAATGCCGTAATCGATTTTTCTACGATGACCATATCTGTGGTGGCTATTGTAACAGATATCATCAAAAACGGCATCCCGGTAATTGGGTATGGCTTTAATTCCAATGGGCGATATGCGCAGGGAGGTATAATAAGGGAGCGAATCCTACCAAGATTATACGCGGCTGCACCACAAGATTTGCTAACTGCCGAAGGCTCCAATTTTGATCCATTCAAATGTCTGGAGGTGATGATGAAAAATGAAAAACCCGGTGGCCATGGGGAGCGTAGTGTAGCAATTGGAACTATCGATATGGCCATTTGGGACCTGATAGCAAAGATCGAAGAAAAACCCTTATATCAAGTGCTCGCCGATAAATACAACAAGGGCCAGGCAGATAAAGAGGTTTATGTATACGCTGCCGGAGGGTATTATTATCCAGGAAAAGAAATTCAGGGGCTTCAGGAGGAATTCAAAGCCTATTTGGATATGGGGTTCAATACCTGTAAGATGAAGGTGGGCGGAACTTCCGTTCAGGAAGATTTAAATCGTATAGAGGGAGCCCTAAAAGTATTGGGTGAAGGCAGTGCCCTGGCCATTGATGTAAATGGAAGGTTTGATTCAAAAAAGGGAATTGAATTCTCCAAAGAAATAGCTAAGTATGGATTAAAATGGTATGAAGAAGTAGTTGATCCGTTGGATTATCGGGCCAATGCCGAAGTTGCGGCCGCATCTACTACACCCATTGCTACGGGAGAAAATATCTTTTCATACATCGATACCCTAAATTTAGTTCGCTATGGAGGACTACAACCAAATCGGGATTATATTCAGGTAGACCCGGTGCTGAGTTATGGACTTACCCATTATATTAAAATACTGGTGATGTTGGAGAGTCATGGTTGGTCATCCCGTAGGTGTATCCCACATGGGGGACATCAATTTGGTATGCACATCGCTGCCGGATTAGGTTTGTATGGAATGGAAGCCTATCCTAATGTCTTTACTCCCTTCGGAAAATTCGGGAAAGGCATGAAACTCAACGATGGAATGATAAACTTAAGTGAGATACCAGGAATTGGATATGAACTGAATACGGAGCTTTATACTATTTTAAAATCCATGCACTAGAGGCTCGATATTGAAGTTCAGAACAAACATGGTGCTCATTCAATGAAAATTAGATAAAATAGTATGAGGAATAAGATTCTTTTTAAAAATCAAAAATATTGTTATAGACGTGCATTACTGCTGTTTCTTTTTGTAGCAGTACTAACTTCATCTTGTACTAATAAAATAAAGGAAAACGTAATAGTTCCTGCTGATTATGGAACAATTGAAGTTAATATTATTGACAAAAACTTAGGAAAACCTACCAATGCACGTGTGTATGCCTGGGGGAGCAATGATAGTATTTATGCAGCTCGAGAGTGTATAGCGTATCGCTATAAAACGAGATGGCTTGAATCGGTTGGAAGTACAGGATT
>JAVJHY011547004.1:0-11626 GCA_035593235.1 Phascolosoma agassizii | reverse complement strand
CGGTCTGGATGCGGCGGAGGCTGAAAAGCTCCTGGAGCTCGCGCAGAAGGAGAGAGACGAGGCGGTGGACCTCTGGCAGTTCACCAACCTCATCGCCGAACACTACTCGATCGGGCAGAAGATGGTCCTGGCTGAGATCATGTGGGGCCTTGTCTACTCCGACGGTGATCTCGCGAGCAAGGAAGACTATCTCATGCGCAAGATCTGCAACCTGCTCCGTCTCGAGCCGGGATACCTGGCCGAGGCCCGCAATCGCTACACGTCCGGCAACTGACACGGCTCCCATCTAGGGGTGACATGACCACCTCTTTTCCATTGCGATCATTATAATCAAAGATTTTCATTTTAATTGGTGTGCTAAATACAGAATCAAAAGCTAACTGTAATTCAGACCAATCATTTCGTAGTTTTTTCCATGCATTTTTCTGAATTAATTGATTATAACTAGCATGATTCTTAATGAATGATGTTTTAGCATCGTTCCAGGATATTTTATTTTCATCAATTTCAAGTAGTACTTTGATAACTTTATCAGTCAAGATAACATCTGTATATTGTGTTCGAATATTTTGTATCGTTTGATCCAAATATTTAGATCTTAAGTTTAAGTATCTTTCTGTTGATTTACATTTAGTTTCTAAATCGTCTTTTCTTAATTTTCTCTGAAATCTATTGGATTTATACGTCCAAGGATCTTTGTATTTCCATGTTTTATCATAAACTTTTTGATTCCATTTCATATGCTCTTTTACAGATGCTTCCGCTTTTTTTTGATAATTAAGATCTACAGCAGTGTAAATTTTAAGACCATCTGTATAAATATTATATGGGCTTCCGTCAGATTTTAAATATTTTGGATTTTTCAAAATATTTTTAACTTTTTTGGCTAGACTTGCTCTAAAATGTCGTGCATTACCTTCGAGATGATTTTCTTTTTTTAAATTGGATATAACAATAGGTTTGACTACTAATATGTCATAATTTTCTTTAGATAATTGATTTTTTTGAACTAATAATTTCAATAATAAATCTCTTCTAGATTTAGCATTAGACATATGTCTATTTGGATTGAATAGATTTGGGTTTTTTAACATGCCGACCAATACAGCACTTTCACTTATATTCAATTGAGATTGATCTTTCCCAAAGTATATTTCACTAGCAGCATGTAACCCCATTGCACCATGAATAAAATCAAACTTGTTGAGATACATCGCTATGATTTCTTCCTTTGTATAGCTTTTTTCTAATTTAACTGCCGTTATCCATTCCCTTAATTTAATGGCAATTAATGCTGATGTATACTCTATTTTATTTTTATTCCTTAGACTAGGGCGATGGTACAATAATTTGGCTAACTGCTGTGTAATAGTACTTCCTCCACCGGCTGATTTTTGTTGAAGAACCACTGTTTTAATGGCTACTCTAAATAAAGACTTAAAATCAATCCCACTATGATTAAAATATCTTACATCTTCGGTGTTAATAAGTACTTTAATGATATTTGGATTGATGTCATCATAGCTTAGGTTGACTCTATTGTCCACAAAGTATTTTCCGAGTGTTTCATTTCTAGCTCCATAGACAATACTAGCTTCATTATACTTAGGATTTTCAATTTCTGTAAATTCTGGGATTCCAGTTTTGGACAATTGGATAAAAGTGAACAGAATACCAAGAAAGGCGGCTAAAACAATCACCCACAAGGAGATTATTATTATTTTGTGCCAACGAGATCTTGTTTTTTGTTGATCCATAACTACTTTTATCTTAACATAAAGATATAGAAAAAAGTATGAAACATTATACCTAATTATTTATGCAAACAAATTATCATGTATAGACCAGTTTATTTTTTAATCCTAGTTTTATTTTTAGGATCATGTAAGACGACGTCTATCTCAAAGACAAGACCTATTGATATTAGGCAAGAAATATTAAGTGATTCTATTTTACAAGATCATTTAACGGGTTTTTTACTTTTTGATATGGAGGAACAAAAACCATTGATAGAGTTAAATTCAACTCAATTATTTACTCCAGCTTCTAATGCAAAAATATTAAGCCTTTGGACAGCTTTAAATATACTGAAAGATAGTGTAGAGCTAATCCAGTTTTATGAAAAAGAGGATAAATTTATTTTCAGAGGAACGGGTTTTCCTTTAACCTTAAATCAAGAAGTCAATAATGATTCTAGCCTAATAGAATTATTAATGAATGAAGATAAATCATTAGTTTACTGTGATCACTTTTTCAATATGAATATTTTTGGTTCTGGTTGGGCATGGGATGATGCGATATACTCATACCAACGATTTTTATCTCCATTACCTCTTTATGCAAATGTAATTAATCTGAAATCAGAAAATCAGAAAGTGGATATTTACCCTACTTTTTTTGAAGATTCAATAGATATTGAATTGGGTGAATCGTATAAGAGGAACAATATTGATGGACGATATTTAATTCAGTTGGACTCCCAAGATCGCATTATAGATTTACCAATGATATATAAACCAGGTTTAACAATGGATATATTATCAAATGTAATTGACAAACGAATAGAAGGTTGTAATGAGCATCATGAAGACAATGATTTCGAGCAAAAATTAAGTGTACAATTGTTGGATAGCATGTATATCAGATTAATGCATCAAAGCGATAATTTTATATCCGAACAGTTGTTATTGATGTGTTCCAATAAAATATTGGATACAATTAATACTGCAATGATTATTGATTATGCAATGAAAGAATATTTCCAAGAACAACCTGAGATTAGATGGGTTGATGGTTCAGGTTTATCTAGGTATAATTTGATGTCACCAATTTTTTTGGTGCAAACACTAAATCAAATATATGCTCTATTGGGAGATGATGGAATCCAATTGTTGTTTCCAGCTGGTGGTTATAGTGGTACAATAGAAGATTATTATATAGGAGCTAATGGTCCATATGTTTATGCCAAAACGGGTACCTTAAGTAATAATCATAACCTGAGTGGTTATATATATACACATTCAGGTCGTGTATTATCATTTAGTTTTATGAATAATCATTACCTCGGTTCTTCTTCAAAGGTGAAGAAAGCAATGGAAGGCATATTATGGATGGTTTATAAGCAATATTAAAATTAGATTTGCAATAAGATTATGTTTTTGAAAAAAATCTGAAATAATTAATACATAGTAAGTTTATTTATATACGTTATGCAGATTTAATTAAAAAAATTGTAGAGAATCATATGGGTTGTATGGTTTATAGTTGATGTTTTTATTTGGAAAAACTATTAATTATATATTGTAATTGACAGATTTCAAACAAAATATAATGTTTAATTAAGATTTTGTGCATCCAAATTTTAACCTATTTAAGAAAGACTAACCATTCAAATAGAAAAAACATCCAAAAGGATGTAAAATAAATCTTAAGTATATTGTAGCGATTCTTTTAATCAGTGCATTGTATAACAAACAAAGAGAACGATGAGATTTTTTACACTTATAATTTTTGCTTCATTAATATTAATAACGTCTTGTTATAAAGATGCTGTTATTGTAGATGAAAAAGTATTGATAAAAGATCACCCATCTATTCCATCTAATGGAGAGGTTGTTGGAAAGTTGATTAATGAATATGGAACGAGTATTAATAATTATTCTTATCAATTTACAGAAAATTTCATTGATGTAGATGATTACTCCTATTATTTTGATTTAACTAGTGGAAATCAAAATGGAACGGTTGTAACGGTGAACCACAGATATGAATCTTCTGAATTTACATTGAAACCAATAAATGGGGAATTAAATTACATACAACATTGTGTTTTTACTCAATTAGAGCCTAGAGTTGAATCAAGTATAGAGCCATTTAATATAAATTATCAAGATGGAAGTTATATTCAATTCAATGGAGATGGGTTTTTGTCTCAGAATGATCAAAATAAATTTACTGGAAATGTAAGATATAAGATTTATATGCCAGATGTATTGAGTCCTATACAATCTTTGTCTTTACCAGGTGGTCATTTGGGAATAGACGATGAAGGAGTTCAAGTTTGGTTGGATTATTATAATGCTATTCATGTAGATGTAGAATCATTTGAACATAACAAACTATTATTTGATGATGGTAGTTGTGAGATATTATTGGATAATAAAGGATGTGGAGATTGTGATATTTGGATGTATAATGAGGCAGAAAATGTTTGGAAAATGCATGATAAATTTGATCGAGAAGAAGCGGCGCCATTTGAAATAGAAGAAGAAGGAGTTTATGTGTTGGCAAAACAAAATCAATATAATCTATTTGATGGACGGTTAAGTGTTAACGGAATTAATCAACCAGCACAAGCAATAGATATTTTTGAAGGAGAAAAATTTGTAGAAAGGATTTTCACTACTCAAAGTGGGAAATGGTTTACCCATTTAGCATTTGATAAAACATACAGAGCTATAGTTAATTTAAGATGTGATGATGAATATGAATTTACTATCAATTCACAAAATGATGATGAGGTGATACCAGATTTCGTAATTAATTCAGAAGAAGACCTATTTGTGAATCTCCAAGGATTGATTAAAGATTGTAATGACGATTTATTGGGCGATATTATTTTGAATGTTAAACATGGTGAAATAAGAGAAGTATTTGTTTTAGGAGCATCGGAGTTTGATATTGACATCAATACTTGTGAATCTAATATTGAAGTACAATTCCAAACTACAGATTATTTGAATAGAAGCCCTTGGATGACTTATGAAATTATGAGTGATAAGATTGATATGAAATCATTAATAGTATGTGGTCAAGATCAAGAAGGTTATTTCAATATGGATTTTGGAGGTATACAAAAGCTTTCTCCAGTTACCAATAGCGAAATTAGAGATGGTAGAACGGTTTTACAAATTCTGGATGAATTTAATCCTCAGCAAGAATTCGAGATAATATTTTCAGCAACTGATGAGGGAAATCTTCCAGATAATTTACTAAACATAACCATGGAAGATGTAGATATAGGTGGAGATAGATATTATTTGTCATGTAGTCAAAGTCAGATTGGTTGTGGGTTTGAAGAGTTTAATATTGAAAAGTATGATGATGACTCAGGAGGATGGATCAAAGGATCGTTCAAAGGTACTTTTTGGGTCAAATCAAAAAACAATAATACAGCACACAATAAAGAGATAAAAGCAGATTTTTTAATACCAAGAAACTTTTAGTTTAACTAAGTAATAGGATTGACAGAACAACAAATCATACAAAACTGTAAGAAAGGTAATCAGGTAGCATTTAGAGTGTTGGTGGATACTTATGCTCCAAAGTTAAAAGGTATTTGTTTGAGGTATATGAAAGATGAATTTAAAGCTCAAGATGTTTTGCAGAATTGTTTTATTCTCATATTTAGAAAAATAGATTCTTATAAAGAGGAAGGATCATTTGAAGGGTGGATGAGTAAGATTGCGGTTAGATGTGCTTTACAAGAATTAAGAAAGAATACCAATAAAATAGTTTATCTAGAATCATATGCAGAACAATCAGGAATTATTCAAGATGCACCTATTGAACAAGATATAAATGAACAAGAAATATTGCAATTATTAAGGCTTTTACCAGATCATTATAGAGTGGTTTTTAATTTGTTCGTAATTGAAGGATATTCACATAAAGAAATCGGAGATCTAATGGGAATAGGAGAAAGTTCCTCTAGAACAAAATTGACAAGAGCAAGAAAAAAATTGCAAGAACTATATAGAAATATGACACAAGATTTGAGATCAAATCAATCGAATGTCCAAATAAATAAACGTATAAGATGAAGAATAGTCGTTTAGAAAATATAATAAAAGATAAAATGAGTGATTTTCAGCCTGCTGTTAATACAGACGAGTTGTGGGATTCATTAGAATCATTTATACCTGAGCAAAAGAAAAGAAAAGGATTCCCATTCTTTTTAAGTGGTCTAGTATTATTTGCGATAAGTTTAGGTTTATTCTATCTAAGTATGGATAAAAATGAAACAAAAGTTGCTGATAATGATAGTATTAACCAATCTAAATCAATAACGAAAAACAATTCAATTGCATCAAATTCAAACCATACAAATCATTCAGTTAAAACAATTCATTCGACTAATAAAGTAATTGCTAACAATGATATAAATCATGAAAATAACAATATAGAAAGCGATAATAATCAAATTTCAAAATTAGAAAAAAGCCAATTTGAAGTTTCAACAACAACAAATATTAAACAAGAAAAATTAAAACAAAATACCCATAAAGTAAATGGTTTTATAATAGGGAAAACGAGAGTAGAAAACAACGAAAAGAAGACTAATGTAAAGAGTTTATCACCTCTTTCATTGCTTGCTGAAAACAGAATAAATCACAAAGAAACTGTGTTTTTTGAAGATAATATTGACAATAAATTAGCACATTCTGAATCAAATAATATAATAAATACAAATACAAATAATATACAAGGAAATACTTTAGACATTCGATTATTAGATGCCTTAGTTCTATCACCTATTGATTATCCAAGCTTTGAACCAGATTTACATGAAGTAACTGCATATCCCATGACGTTATCATCTAGAAATTTGTATATGACTTTAGGTGCTAGACTAGGTGTTTTGAATTCAAAATACCTTCCAGGAGATGAAGAGTCGTCTATTTATGCTGATAAATACAACTCCTTCATTTCACCAAAACCAATTTATGGTTTAAAATTAGGCGTTTTGTATGATTTGAATGATAATTGGTCCATAGAAAGTGGCATTAATGTATCGAGTTATGTCAATCAATTGCATTCTAAATGGGAAGTAACAACAGAAAATGTGAACCCTATTACTACAAGTGTTTTACATGCAGAACAAGCTTATGAAGCTATAGGCCATCAATATTTATATACTATAGATGTACCTTTATTAGCTAGCTATGATGTGTTTAATTATGGAAGATGGGATTTAGGTGTTCAAGCAGGATTATTATTCAATATATCAACTATCACAAAAGGTAAGATAATGGATACAGATCTTCGTTTGGTAGGAATGAACAAAAATACATTTTCTAGTCGATTTGGTGCAAGTTATCAATTCGGATTGTTATTCAATTATAAGTTAAATCGAAAATTGAATATTAGCTTAAATCCTCACTATATAGATAGAAAAATTGCTTATCAACATGAAAATATATTATTGAATTTATCTCAATCAGCTTTGCAAATTGATTTTGGTATTCAATTGAATTTAAACAAATAGAAATTAATTAAAAAATTAAAATTGAGCTTTCAATTCCGGAAATGAAAGCAATAAATTATAAATAAAAACAAAAAAAATGAAAAATAATTTTTACAAAGTAATGATACTTTTGTTGGTTTTTTCTGGCTTGACAAATCTTAATGCCCAGGATACCATACCTCCAACACCATATTGTATAAATATTTCTACTGCGCTATTAGAAAATGGAATGGTAGAGTTATGGGCTATTGACTTTAATGTTGGTTCATTTGACGATACTACAGATGATGATTTATTAAGATTTTCATTCTCTGATACTGATCCAGAACAAGATCCTTTATATGATCCAATTAATCGATCTACCTCTAGAGTTTTTGTAGGTCCTCCTCATACTGAAGAAGTAGATATGTATGTTTGGGATTTAGCCGGCAATTATGATTTTTGTACGGTTTCACTTACACTTATTGATAATAATGGAAACAATAATCAAGTTAATATGAACGCTGAAGGTGTAGAAGGTGTTATATATACTATTGAAAGTGAAAATGGATATTCAAATTCGACTACTAACAATTATTTTAATAACCTATATAATGGTGTGTATTCGGTTTCAGCTACTTCTAACTTTGCACCTTTGGATGGTGTATCTACTTTAGATTTATTGTTAATACAAAGACATATTTTGAAGATTGTTGAGTTTGATGTTACCGATAAATACTTTGCTGCTGACGTTAGTGGAGATAGCAAGATTAACATTCTTGATTTACTTCAAATGAGAAAAGTAATATTAGGTCAATTTAACAATTTCCCAATTGGAAAATCTTGGGTATTTGGTGACGAAGAACAAGTGTTTAATGCAGATTTAGATCTAGTTCTATCAGAAGGGTTGGATACAGAAATTGATTTTGTTGTTGATAATGAAAACGTAAATGTAAATTTTAATGCCATCAAATTGGGAGATATTAATGGTGTGACTAATTTAACAAATGACGAAGATGAAATTAATAGCACAAGTTTAATTGATAGAGGAGGAAGAATCAATCAATCACTTAATATTAGAACAAATCCTGAGCCTGTTGAATTTGATTTCATTCTATCTGATATTACTGATACCGATGTATGTTTTACGGTAAATGTAAGTGAATTCAATGAAGTCGCAGGATTTCAATTTCCAGTAGTGTATGACGAAGCTTTATTAGAATTGACTTCTGTTGAAAGCCAATTAGGGAATTCTATAGCTTTTAATACAAGCAATGATGGATTTATTTACGTATTGGGATCTGATGCAGGTGGAGGAACAATTACTTTAGCAGATGGAACTGCATTAATTGAATTTTGTTTTGAAATTTTAGAAAGCTCTACTCCAATAGATCTTAGTTTTGATGATGATTCGTTCGAAGCCTCTGTTTTTAGTTTTTTAGATGAATGTGAAAGTATATTTAACGATTTAACATATGTTATTGAAGAAGGTTGCTTAACTTCTTATACTGCAGATATTGAACCATTTAGTGGTGTTGTCACTGTTTTTGCAAATGATTTATATATTGGAGAAGAAGCAAATGATGTATTAACGGTAAACGGTTTAAACGCTATAACGTTTGAATGTGATGATATTGGTTTAACAGAAGTAATGTTATCAATTGAATTCGAAGATGGTACTGTTGAGGAATGTACCGTAAATATTGAAGTTGTTGATAATATACCTCCTGTAGCAGTATCAGATGGTACGATTACGGTTATGTTAAATGATGATTTGGAATATACTTTAACTGCAGCGCAAGTAGACGATGGTAGTTATGATCAATGTGGTGATGTCATTTTATCTTTGGATGTGTATACTTTAGACTGTAGTTCTCCAAATCCGAGTCTTGTAGAATTAACTGTAGTTGATGAAAGTGGAAATTATAATACAGTAATGACTGAGGTAAATATTGTATATCCTGTTCCACCAGAAGAAAATATGGCTTGTAATGATTTTGTACAGATGAGTGTACCTTCAAATGGAACAAGTTATGTAGTGACGGCTGATATGCTTTTAGAAGGTGTTTATTCAACTTGTTATAGCTTTTTTGAAGTCCAACTATTTGATGATGGAAGCAATGTACCACAAGATGACAACTTTGTTGATATTTCTGACGCAGGTAATACATATCAATATATGGTAACAAATCCTGATAATGGGAATTCATGTTGGGGAAACATATCAATAGAATCTTTTGGAGGTTTACCAAGTATAATAGTACCATCTATAAATGTAGGTGAAGGGGAATCTATTTGTATTCCAATAACAGTTTTAGATTTTGTTAATATAGCAGGTGCTCAATTTTCATTAGCTTGGGATACGGATGTTATAACATTTGGTGATGTTTTATTGAATCAAAACATTGATTTCGATATGGATTATAATATTGTTGATAATCAACATATAAATTTCTTGATGACAAGCAGTGATCTCGATGATATGAGTTTAGTGAATAATACTGTTTTGTTTGAACTTTGTTTTGAAATTACTGGCAATGATGGAGATTTTAGCGCTTTAAGCTTTGAAGGAGGTCTTGAGGAAGAAATGGTTAATATTTCAGGTGATGTAGAAGGTATCTATAGTCCTGGGTATATTACTATTGGTGAAAGTGGAATTTGTTATACCAACTTATTTGTTTCTTTAGGAATATCGACTACCATATTATATGGGGTTGATTGTGTGGAAAGCGATCCTAACATAGCACAAGTATTAATTAATGGCTCGGAATCGATAGAATTAGATTGTGACGACCTTGGTTCGATGACAGCTGAAATTCATGTGGAGTATAATGATGGATCTACTACGGATTGCCTTGTTTTATTAACAATTGAAGATAAATTATCTCCTTCTATTGTTTTAAACAGTAATGGTGACGTAGAAATTGACTTAACATCGAACTCAGTAGTGGTGTTAACTAGCGATATGTTGGTTGATAGTTATTATGATAATTGTGATGTTACTTTTACATTCTCACCAGCTGCTGTTGATTGTTCTTTGCAAAGTCCAGTTTCAATAATAGTTACTGGTACTGATAATTCTGGCAATTCAGCTGAAGCTACCATGACTGTTGAATTGATTTATCCAGTTTCTAATGGAGCAATTACTTGTAATTCAGATGTTGTCATATCAATTTACGAAGGATTAGAAACAGAAATAACACCTGATATGATCCTAGAAGGTAATACTAATTGTTATGGTGTTTATGAACTTGAAATTTTTGATAATGTAGATGCTCCCGCACCTCAGGATGATAATATTATAGATATTTCAGATGCTGGTAATACTTATCTTGTAGTTGTTACTAACGAAAATGGAAATTCATGTTGGTCAAATCTAACAATTGAAGAAATTGATTGTGGTGAAGATTTCTTTATTTGTGATACGGAAAGTAATTGTGCTCCTATTGGTGATTGTGATAGTGGTCATAGTTTAACGGATGGTGTAGAATGGCCATGTGATATTTCAATAAATTCTTGTGTAGGTCAATCTTTTTCTCCATCAGAATTAGAAGCTTTAGGTATTCCAGCTAAAGATGTTGCTCCAGTACTTGATTTTAATGATTGTGATCTTATAGGTTATGCTTGGGCTGATGATATATTTGCAAACGAATTTATTGCACGTACTTGGACTGTGGTAGATTGGAATCAGTATGATCCTACAACGAATGAAGGTATTTGGACTTATGTTCAAACAATCACTCTCAATGAAATTCAATATGATGAAAATAATTATATCGAAGTATGTGATACAAAATCATGGGATAATCCTGTAGGTGATTGTGAAAGTGGCCACACCTTAAGTGATGCTATAGAATGGCCAAGGGTCAATGTAAATATTAATTATGCAACAAACGATCCTTCAATATTTGCACCTGAGTTTTTGATTAATTATGGAGTAGATTTTAGAGACGCTCAACCTATTTTGTCAAATGGTGTTTGTAGTTATATTTATAAGACTTATGAAGATCAATATCTTTCTTTAGGAGATGATAATTGGAAAATCATTAGAAATTGGACCGTAATAAATTGGTATTCAGGAAATGTGTATGAATGGATACAAATAATTAAAAATTATGAAAATAGTTTGATTTGTGATACACAAGCATGGAATACTCCATTGGGAGATTGTGATTCTGGACATACATTGAGTGATGATGTAGAATGGCCATCAGATATTACAGTTAATACTGATGTAAATTACAACCCATTTGTTAGTCCTAGTCAATTAGAGATTAACCCAGATGTAAATGCTAACGATGTAAGACCTAGATTGTTCAATAATGTAAATAATTATGCGCTAACCTATAATGATGAAATTGTTGTGTTATCAGGTCAACAGGATAGTGTAGAAAGATCATG
>JAVJHY011546894.1:2983-51383 GCA_035593235.1 Phascolosoma agassizii | reverse complement strand
GTGAGTTCGGTGCAAGCGGCCGGTGGCATCCTGGCTCTGGACGACCTCAAGAATTACAAGACGGTCACCCGCGAACCCATCCGCGGGACCTATCGCGGCCATCAAATCGAGTCCTTCCCGCCCCCTTCTTCGGGAGGCGTGGCTTTGGTCGAGATCCTGAACATTCTGCAGCCTTTCGACCTGGCGGCCGCCGGCGCTGGGTCGTCGGCCAGCCTTCATCTCATCTCCGAGGCCATGAAGCTGGCCTTTGCCGATCGGAACACTTTCCTTGGGGATGCGGACTTTGTCGATGTCCCGGTGGATTGGCTGACTTCGCAGGCTCACGCGGACACCCAGCGGAAGCGGATCAATCCGGCCTGGTGGCGCCGCGCGCCTTGGACCTGGGGGCGTCGAGAGGTCGCGATCCGAGTCGAAGCCCCAGGCGACCCGCCGCGAGGTGGCGGTACGACCCATCTCTCGGTGACCGACGCCGCGGGCAACGCGGTTGCGGTGACTCAGACGATCAATCTGATCTACGGCTCCGGGATCACTGCATCGGGTACGGGCATCCTGATGAACAACGAGATGGATGATTTCTCGATCGCACCGGGTACGCCGAACGCCTTCGGGCTGATCGATACGAGCGGTGCCAATGCGATCGCTGCAGGCAAGCGGCCGCTCTCGAGCATGACGCCGACCCTGCTGCTCCAAGACGGCAACGTGCGTATGGTGACTGGAAGCCCGGGTGGCCCGCGCATTATCACCACGACCCTGCTGAGTATCCTCAACGTGATCGACTACGGAATGGACGTGCAGGAGGCGCTCGCGTTTCCGCGCTTCCATCATCAGTGGGTCCCTGATCGCGTGCTACTCGAAGCTGCGACCCCGATGGATGTTCGCGACGGGTTGCGACGTCGCGGCCACAAAGTCGAGATCTCGGATCGCAACTGGTCCAGCGCTCAAGCGATCGTCGTCGACCCCATCAGCGGTTTTCACGAGGGCGCCAGCGATCCTCGCGGTGATGGAATCGCTCTGGGCCCGCGCCCCTGAAGCGCCCGGCGTTAGGCGTGAGTCCACCGTGGGTTGACCTGCAGCGTGGAATTGGAGGCGGCGAGCCGATTCTTCGCTTGCGAGCGGTTCTCTGGGGCCGGGTTCGAACAGCGCGATCCACCCGCGCTTGGGTTCGACTAGGCGGGGTCGGGCCGGACCGTCGCGATGATCGGGTTGTCGAGGTCGATCAGGCGGTGGGCCACGCGGCTCACGTCCGCGGCAGTCACCGCGGCGAGGCGTTCCGGCACCGAGAGGTGGGCCTCGGGTCCAAGGCCGTAGCGGGTGTCGAGAGCAATCTGGATCGCCTGGCTGCTGCTGCGCTGGGCATCGATCGCGTGGTTGCCAATCAAGTAGCGTCGTGCTCGTTCGAGTTCGGCCTCGGGGATGGTTTCGTCGAGAACCCGACGCAACTCCTGGAAGATTCCGCTCTGGGCCTGGTCCAGCTTCTCGGGCGCCGTGGCGATATAGACAGAGAAGCTTCCGGGTGCGACGCCCTCGACGTTGATGGCGGTCACCGAGTAGGCAAGGCTCTGCCGGTCGCGGAGCTCAA
Organism: Phascolosoma agassizii; assembly: GCA_035593235.1. NCBI lineage: Eukaryota > Metazoa > Annelida > Sipuncula > Phascolosomatiformes > Phascolosomatidae > Phascolosoma > Phascolosoma agassizii. Next base: position 49,804 of record JAVJHY011546894.1, on the reverse strand, counting down.
GGAAGAGGCGGCCGCCTTGCCCGGCCAGTGCCTGGGCGAGGATTTCCAGCGCCTCCCGGTCCGGATCGAACAGGTCGAGTCCGCTGAAGCCGACGACCATATGGGCCTGGGCCCGATCCTTGAACTCTTCGAAGCGCCCACCGGAGTCGGGTTTCGGATCCCGCCCCGGAAGCGTTTCCATCAGATCGCGGCCTTCCGGCAGCTCGCCCAGTCGCCCTGACATCTCTCGGGCGACTTCGTCCGGGTCCACGTCGCCGGCGATTCCGATCACGATGTTGCGGCCGCCGACCAACTCCCGGTGGTGGGCCCTCAAGGTCTCGGCGTCGATGCGGGTCACGGTTTCAGGCGTACCCGGCAGGGAGAGCCGGTAGGGATGGGTGGCGTAGAGGGCGCGACCGAAGAGCTCAAAGGCTCGGCTAGAGAGCCGGTCCTCTCGGCGGGCCAGTGCGGCCAAGGTGTCCCGACGTTCTCGTTCGATCTCGTCCGCTGCAAAGGCCGGGTTCTCAAGTGCCTCGCAGAACAGATCGAGGACGGGAAGGAACCGATCCTTCGTGGCATCCAGGGTGAGGCCACAGCTGTTTCGACCCGAGAAGCCATCGACGTCGCCGGCCAGGTTCTCGACCTCTCGGGCAAAGTCGGCCGAAGAGCGGCCGGTGGTTCCGCGTAGCCACATGCCCGCGAGAAAACTCGAGAGGCCGGCGTTGTTCTCGTTCTCGACGAGTTGCCCGCCGATCATGGCCGCGCGAACGGCTACGACAGGAACGTCGGGACGGGGTGCAACGATGATTCGCAGCCCATTGTCGAGCTGGTAGTCGTGCAACACCGGCCCGGAGCTTCGCGGTTGGTGGACGGCGGTCTTGTTAGGTGTGGCCGCTGCACGGGCGGCTCGCTCGCTCGCTCGCGCCACGGCGCTGCGCACGTCCGCTTCGCTGAGGACGTCGGCAGCCTCTTCCGGAAGGATGCCCGCGACCGAAAGCCGATCCAATGACAGATATTGGTTTGCCACCCTTTGCAAGTCCGCCGCGGTCGCCTCGCGAATCCTCTTCTGGACGACCGTATCGTGGTCGTGGTCCCCAGCCAGAACGAAGTAGCTGCCGAGTTTACGGGCCATGCCCGAGACGCTCTCGCGTTCCCACTCCTGGCTCGCCAGGAAGTTGACTCGGGCGCGCTCGAGTTCGGAGTCGCTCACCGGCTCGTGACGCAGTCGCTCGGTCTCGCGGATGATGGCTTCGATCGCCTTTTCGGCTTGCTCTGGCTCCAGGTCCACAGTGGAGCCGAATAGGCCGGGATCGAAGGGCGTGTAGGAGGAAGCGTCGATGCGATCGCAGAGGCCGTCTTCCTCCTTGACGCGCCGGACCAGGCGGGAGCTCTCACCTCCGCCGAGGATGTAGGACAGGAGATCTAGATACGGGGTGTCCGGGTGCCCCAGCGAAAGCGCGGGCCAGGACAAGTCGAAGCAAGAGCGCTCGAAGGGGCGGGAGCCAAGGGCGACGCGAAGGCCTTGTTGGGCGGGCTCTTGCGTGCGGCTGCGCCTGGGGGCGGGCTCGGTTCCCTGGCCAAAGGACGAGATGACCTGTTCGCGTAGGCTCTGGGTGTCGAAGTCCCCGGCCGCCACCACCACCAGGTTCGCCGGGTTGTACCAGCGCCGATAGAAGGCGCGAAGTCGCTCCGGAGTGAGGGCGGCGACACTGTCTCGACTTCCCAGGATCGGTGAACGATAGGGATGGGCTTGATACGCCGTTTCGAAGATCAGATCAGAGAGCACATGGTGAGGCTCATCCTCGGAACGGCTGATCTCTTCGAGCACGACCTCGATCTCGCGCTGCGTCTCTTCCGGATCGAAGATCGAGTGCTGGGTCGCGTCGGCCAGGACGTCGAGGCCCATGGCCACGGCATCACTGGGCAGGGTCGCGTGGTAGCAGGTGGTGTCGAAGGAGGTCCAGGCATTGATGCGGCCGCCGACACCTTCGATGATCCCCGCGATCTCCCCGACGCCACGGGTTTCCGTGCCCTTAAAGAGCATGTGCTCATGGAAGTGGGCCAGCCCGGACTCGCCGGCGACTTCATCGGCCGAGCCGACGCGAGCGAGCACCTGAACCTCGGCCACGGGGGCCAGGTGGGCTTCTCGCAATATCAGGGTGGGTCCACCCGGCAGCGTCTCGACGTGGACTTCCCTGCTCACGATGGGCACAGAATACCCACTTTCGGGCCAGGGGGTCGCACAGCTGGTACTCCTTGCCCATGGCCAGCGACGTGGGTGTGTACGTACACGTGCCCTTCTGCGAGAGGGTCTGCCCCTATTGTGACTTTGCGGTCGTGGGCCGGAGCCGAGTCGAGGCCGGGGAGTGCGATCGACTGGTCGCTGCACTCGAGGTGGAGATCCAAGCGCGCCAGCCCGTGTACGCGGGGCGCGAGCTGGCGACGATCTACCTGGGCGGAGGTACGACGTCGCTGTTGCCGCCGGATTCGATCCGAGCTCTGATCGACTCCGCCATGTGTGCCTTTCCTGGCACAGTGCCCGCGGAAGTGACCCTCGAGGTCAATCCGAGCACGGTCGAACGCGAGCGGCTTCTGGGTTTCGTAGAGGCTGGGGTCACTCGCTTTTCGGTGGGGGTCCAGTCTTTTGATGACACGTTGCTGCGTCGTCTGGGTCGGGCCCACAAGGCGGAGGAGGCAGATGCGACGATTCGAGCCGCCCGGGCGACGGGCGTCCCCCAGCTGTCCCTGGACCTGATTTTCGGAATCCATGAACAGACCCTCGGCCAGCTCGAGTCCGATCTGGAGCGCCTGATCGAACACCGGCCCGACCACGTCTCGGCGTATGGGCTCACGGTCGAACCCGGCACCCCGCTGGCGGTGGGCGTAGCGCGAGGCCAGATCCAACTGCCCGACTCGGATCTGGCGGCCGAAATGATGACGCGGGTCGCCGAGCGTCTGGAGGCCTCCGGTCTTCAACGCTACGAGACCTCGAGCTACGCCAGGCTGGGCTGCGAGGCCCAGCACAACCGCCGTTACTGGAGCCGGCAGCCGGTGCTCGGCGTAGGGGTCGGTGCCCATTCCAGCGAGGCGCCCTCGCCAAACGCTGTTTTTGGAATGCGTCGCTCGAACGAACGAGACCTTTCGTCCTGGTACGCCCGAGTCGAGGGCGGCGGTGCGGCCGAGCCGCCGGAGCGGGATGTTCTCGAAGAGGGGGCGGCCCGGGCCGAGGCCGGGTTCCTGGCTCTGCGCACGCGAGAGGGACTTTCCGAGCCGGCCTTTCTGGCCGAGTTTGGCCTCAGCGTCGAGCAGTGCTGGCCGTCCCTTCGGACGCTGCAGAAAGCGGGGCTCGTGGAAAAGGAAGAGACCCGTTGGCGGCTCACCTCACGAGGTTGGCTGCTCTCGGACCTCGTCTTCGAAACCCTCGTCTGAGGCTCAGCGATGGGTCAAGGGGGGCGATCTTGAGCCTAGGGCCTTTCGTTGACCCCTTGTTACGCCGATGATATGCATCACACGTTTAATTTCATTGGATTTTCTCCAGTGTCCCGCATGCTTCATACCGCCCCGCCGCCCGCCGCGACGCCCCTGTCTGACCGACAAGGGCGAGTGATGAGTGCAGTCGTGTCCTCCTATGTGGGGGAAGCGACGCCCGTGGCGTCGGACAAGATCTCGGCCCTGCTGCCGGTTGCCCTGTCCTCGGCCAGTGTGCGGAACACCCTCGGTGAGCTGACCGAACTGTCGCTCGTGGCGAAGCCTCATCGCAGCGCGGGACGGGTCCCCACCCTGGAGGGCTTTCGTGTCTACGTCGGGCAGTTGCTCGAGCCACGACGCCTCGGCCCCTACGAAGAGCGCGACCTAGCCGACCAAGTGACGGCCCCGCGCATTGAAGGTTTCGCGAGAAGCATCTCCCGTTTGCTGTCGGACCGAACACGACAGCTCGGTTTCGCCGTGGCACCGCGCCTCCAACACACGGTGCTGCAACACGTCAGCTTCGTTCGTGTGTCAACGGAACGCATCCTGTGCGTTCTCGTATCTAAGGATGGAAGCACCTACCAGCGCATCTTCGACGAAGTCGGACGCAATGATCAGGCTCGGCTGGATCGTCTGGCGGCGCGCCTCAACGAGCAGCTCGGCCACGAGACCCTCGCTGGGCTCCGCAGTCGTCTGCTCGAGGAGCAAAACGACCTGCGCAGCGAGGCCGATCTCCTGCTGGAGCGGGCCTTCCGCACCGGGGAAGCTGCCTCGGGTTCTGAGGATGACGGCGAACTCCTGGTGGCCACGTGGCTTGCGCTGCTGGAGCAGCCGGAGTTTCACGACACCGATCGGGTGCGCGCGCTGCATGCGGCCCTCGAAGAGAACGAGCGACTGGTCGCCGTTCTCGATCGCGTGTTGCACCGCGATGGCGTCACGGTTGCGTTCGGGGACGACACCGGAGAACCTGCCCTCGAGGGCTGTTCAATCGTCGCCGCGCATTACGGCTCCGGGGAAAGACGAAGCTTTCTCGGCGTGATCGGGCCGAGTCGACTTGACTACGCGCGTGTCGTGCCTGTGGTGGGATACGTGTCGAGACTTGCGAATGAGTGGACGGGAACGCAATGACCCAAGGAGATGAGAATCACAGCTCGGCCGATGGGGTCAGCGAAGACGGGGAGGAGTTGGAAGTCGTCGACGAAGTCGAACGCTCCGCCCGCGGGTCTTCCGAGCCTGTCGAAGAGTCTGGTGGCAGTCTGCCCCAGACGCCCGAGCTTGAGGAAGCCCTGCGCAAGGCCGCAGAGGCTGTGGATGCCCATGAGATCGCCCGCAAGAAGGGTTCTGGTGGAAGTGCGGTCATCGCGGTCACACGCGAAGAACACGAACGCGTGTTGGCCGACCTGGAGAAGGCCAAGGCCGAACACGAAGAGACCCGCAAGGAACTCGACGAGCTGAAGGAGAGCTCACTGCGGCTCCAAGCGGACTTCGACAACCTTCGGAAGCGCACCCTGAAAGAGCGCCAGGACGCGCACCAGTTCGGTCACGAGGGTCTGGTGCGAGACCTGCTGGGTACCGTGGACAATCTCGAACGGGCTCTTGAGCACGCAAATGCCAATGGAGAGGTGGACTTGAAGGGCATCGTGCAAGGCGTCGAACTCGTCCAGCGTGAGCTTCTTGGGGCACTTTCAACCCATGCTGTAAATCTCATCAACGCGGAGGGCCAGCCCTTCGATCCCAATGTCCACGAGGCCATGGCCCAGGCGGACTCCGATGAGGTTCCCGCCGGGACCGTCCTGCAGGTACTCCAATCGGGGTATCAGCTTCGAGACCGCCTGCTTCGTCCCTCTAGGGTCGTCGTTTCGCGAAAGCCCGAGGCCGAATCGACCGAAGAGACTGAGGACAAAGCCGAGAGCTAGGTCGGGCGCTACCGCGCCCGAAAGGGGGGCGGCGTTCGATGAGCAAGGTCATAGGAATCGATCTTGGGACCACCAACTCGTGTGTCTCGATGATGGACGGCGAAGAGCCTCAGGTGATTCCCAACGCTGAGGGTGCGCGCACGACGCCTTCGATGGTGGCGTACACAGAGCAAGGGGAAATCCTTGTGGGTCAGGTCGCCAAACGTCAAGCTGTCACCAACCCCGAGCGCACGCTGTACGCAGTCAAGCGATTGATCGGCGGGAAGTTCGACGCCGAAGAGATTGGACGCTTTGCCTCGACGGCTCCCTTCTCGATCGAAGCCGCCGAGAACGGCGACGCCTGGGTCCGCGTCGACGACCGACTTTGCTCTCCGCCGGAAATCCAGGCCATCATTCTTGGCAAGATGCGCGAGACCGCCGCCGATTTCGTAGGCGAAGATGTCAGCGACGTGGTGATCACGGTTCCCGCGTATTTCAATGATGCCCAGCGTCAGGCGACGAAGGATGCAGGTACGATCGCTGGCCTCAACGTCCTGCGGATCATCAACGAGCCGACGGCTGCGGCACTGGCCTACGGCCTCGGCGATGACTCCGAAGAAGACAAAGTCGTGGCCGTCTTCGACTTGGGTGGCGGCACCTTCGATATCTCCGTATTGGAGCTCGGCGATGGCGTCTTCGAGGTGAAGAGCACCAATGGTGACACGCATCTAGGTGGCGAGGATTTTGACCAGCGGGTTGTGAACTACCTGATCGAGTCCTTCGAAGAAGCCGAAGGCATCGACCTGCGATCCGACAAAATGGCCCTGCAGCGGCTCAAAGAAGCCGGGGAGCGCGCCAAGCACGAGCTCTCTTCCTCGGAAGAGACCGATGTGAATCTTCCCTTCATAGCTGCAGACGACGAAGGTCCGAAGCATCTCAACACCACGATCACCCGCGAGCGGCTCGAAGCCCTCGTTGCCGATTTGGTGAACCGCCTCGTCGAACCCTGTGAGACGGCCATCGAAGATGCCGAGATCTCCAAGGAGGCGATCGACGAAGTCATCCTGGTCGGTGGCATGACCCGGATGCCCCGCATCCAGGAGAAGGTTGCCGAGATCTTCGGCAAGAAGGCAAGCCAGGGAGTGAATCCCGATGAGGTGGTCGCCTGCGGCGCCGCCATTCAGGCCGGCGTCCTGAAGGGCGAGGTCGAAGATGTATTGCTCCTTGACGTCACGCCGCTGTCGCTGGGTGTTGAAACCCAGGGTGGGGTCTTCACGAAGATCATCGAGAAGAACAGCACGATCCCGACCAAGAAGAGCCAGGTCTTCTCCACGACCGAAGACAACCAGAATGTGGTGAGGATCCACGTCCTTCAGGGCGAGCGCGAAATGGCGCAGGACAACAAGAGCCTCGGCCGCTTCGAGTTGCTGGGGATCCCCCCGGCTCCGCGCGGAGTTCCCCAGATCGAGGTGAGCTTCGAGATCGATACGGACGGCGTCGTCTCGGTCTCGGCCAAGGAGTTGGGTACGGGCAAGCTGCAGCAGATCATGGTCACCGCCTCCAGCGGGCTCAGCATCGCCGAGATCGAGAATCTGGTCAGTGAAGCGGAGGCCAACTCCGACGCGGACCGGGATCGTCGCGGTCTGGTCGAGCTCGAGAACAAGGCTGATGGCCTGGCTTACAGCAGCGAACGGACCCTAGAAGAGTACGCGGAGCACATCCAGGAGGAGGATCGCTCGGCGCTTCAGGCTGCCATCGAGAAGACGCGGGCGGCTCTCACGTCTCGAGATGCGACGAGCCTGGAGCAGGCAATCGATGAGCTCTCGGCGCTCTCCTATCAGATGACGGAGCAGCTCTACTCGGTACTCGGCGAGGAAGAGCCCGAGGACTAGGCGCTCCCGCCTCAGCCCGGCCCAAATTTCCCACGGGGAAAACTTGACGTGGAGCATCTGGGAACCATCCTACGACCTCCGCATGGCCAAGCGCGACTACTACGAAATCCTGGGGGTGAGCCAGGGCGCCTCAGAGAGCGATCTGAAGAGCGCCTACCGCAAGCTCGCTCTCGAGAATCACCCGGATCGGAATCCCGACGATTCCGCCGCTGAGGAGCGCTTCAAAGAGGCCTCCGAAGCCTACGCGGTGCTCTCGGACCCGGAAAAACGCGCCCAGTACGACCGCTTCGGGCACGATGCGGTGGGGGGTGCCTCGGGCGGCCATCCAGGCGGGTTCCAGGATGTTGGCGACATCTTCAACGACCTGTTCGGCGACCTGTTCGGCGGCCGCGGGGGTCGCGGCGGCAGAGGTCGCGGCGGCAGAGGTCGCGGCCAGCGCGGTGCTGACCTCCGCTACAACCTGGCCATCGACCTGAACGAAGTGCTCGACGGTCGCGAAGCCTCGCTCGACCTGCCCAAGATGATGACCTGCGAGACCTGCACCGGGTCCGGTGCCCGGGAGGGCTCTTCGCCTGAGCGCTGCGATCGGTGTCAGGGAACGGGCCAAGCCATCTTCCAGCAGGGGCTCTTCCGCATCAGCCGACCCTGCGACGCCTGCAACGGGGAGGGCCAGATCGTTCGCGACCCCTGTGGCGATTGTCGCGGCGCGGGTCGCACCGAAGGCCAGAAGAAGATCAAGGTTCGGATCCCGCCCGGCGTCGAAGACGGCATGCGATTGCGTGTCGCGGGCGAGGGCGAGGCTGGCATCTCAGGCGGGCCTCCCGGCGATCTCTACGTGGTCATGAACCTCGTGGAGCATGCGTTCTTCGAGCGGGAAGGTCCGGACCTCCACTGCGAGGTGCCGATACCTTTCGTGCACGCTGCGCTCGGTACCGAGGTCGAGGTCCCCACCCTCGAAGGCAAGGTGACCATGCGGATTCCGGAGGGGACCCAGCCCGGGAAAGTGCTTCGCCTCCGTGGCAAGGGTCTCCCGTCCCTCGGCGGAAGCGGCCGAGGCGATCAGTTGGTGCGGATCTTCGTCGAAGTGCCGACCAAGCTGACCGAGCGCCAGACCGAGTTGCTGGAACAGTTCGCCGAGGAATCCGGGACCGAGGTCTCCCCCGTTACCAAGGGGTTCGTGGACAAGCTGCGGGATCTGTTCGATTGATGCGACGCTGGCGGGGGAGATGGCTTGCCGCGGTGTGGATGCTCATCGGCCTGGGCTGCGTAGCCGGCCTGAGCCCGAGTCAGATGGCCGGGCGTCGCGCCTATCTCGCTGCAGTGGCCGAGGTGGGTGTCGATCGGTCCCGCGGGATCGCGGCCCTCGAACGGTTCCTCGCGACGGAAGGGAACAGCCTCTACGCCGACGATGCCGCGCTGCGCCTGGCCCAGCTTGCCCGCGAGGACGGTCGTCAGGGCGAGGCGAAACGACGCCTCGAGTGGTCCCTCACCCATCATCCCCGTGGCGACAAGAGCGATCGGATCCGGCTGGAGCTGGCGTCCATCGAACTCGAAGCCGGCAAGGGCAGGCTGGCCCACGAGGTGGCCGAACCGATTCGGGTCTCATTGCTCGACGCTGTTCATCGTAAGGAAGCGCACCGACTTCGCGCCGAGATCGCTCGGGCTGTCGGGGATGCGGGTGAAGAGCTGCGCTGGCTCGGGAGGGTGCGCGCGGATCAGACGGAGCCCGCCGAGATCGTGGCCGTTGAAGAGCAGATCGACGAATTGCTCCGCAACCTGAGTGGGCCGGAACTTGAGAAGCTGGCCAAGGAACTCGGCCGTCGGATGCCCGCCGGCCGCGCTTGGTTGGTGCGAGCCGAAGGTGCACTGTCGGCGGGCGACCGTTCGGCCGCGAGCTCCGCCTTGCGGCGAGCGAGCAGCCTGCCGCTGACCTCGCCGGAAGGGGATCGCCTTGCAGCATTGCGGGCTCGCCTGAAGCCCGGCCAGGGCAGCTCGGGTTCGACGCCGGATTGGAATGCGATGGGAGAGGGGCCCTCGACCCTCGAGGTCGCAGGTGTGACGGCCACGATCGGTGCTGTGCTGCCGCTCTCGGGCCCCTTCGCGACCTTTGGTGAAGAGACGCTGCAGGGCGTGCTGCTGGCTGCGGGTCTCCTGGACTCGACACGAAGGAATCCCTCCACGGTTCAAGTGGTGGTACGCGACTCGGCCGGCGATCCGGCCCGGGCTGCGGCAGCGGTCGAAGAATTGGCGGCAGATCCTTCGGTGATCGCGATCGTCGGGCCGCTGACGGCCAAGGCGGCAGAAGCCGCTGCCCCGGTGGCTCAAGAGTTCGGGATTCCGCTCCTCACCCTGACCCGGCGCGAAGCGGTCGCCAAGCTGGGGAGCTACGTCCTGCGTGTCGGGGCCACGCCGCGACACGAAGCCGAGCGGCTTGCTGACTACGCCGTGTCCGAACTCGGGATCCGCCGCTTCGCGATCCTATATCCCGACGACAATTACGGTCACGAACTTCGCGCTGCTTTCTGGGATGCGGTTGAGGCGCGCGGGGCCGAGGTCGTCGGGGTCGGACGCTACCCCTTGGACGCCACGGATTTCGCCCAGCCGATCCGGCGATTGATTGGTTTCGAATTCCTGTCTGGGGCCCAGTCCGGTGCGCTGTCCGAACGTGCGCGTCTGCAGAAGCGGGCCAAGCGTTTGCCGGCCGCGCAGGCGAAGGCGCTGCGAAGGAAGGCCGCTCGCATGAAGGCTTCCGGTGGCGCACCGCTTCCGCCCTTCGTTGATTTCGATGGGCTGTTCATCCCCGATGCCCACGAGAATGTCGGGTTGATCGCGCCCCATCTCGCGTTCCACGAGGTGCGCGGGGTTCGCCTCCTCGGTACCGCCGGCTGGAGTCATCCGGACCTGGTGAAGTTGGGGGGCAAGCACGTCAACGGCGCGATCTTTGCGACACCTTTCTACGCGGGTAGTCAGGTTCCGTTCGTCGCGGAGTTCTCACGTCGCTTCCAGCAGAATTTCTCATCAACGCCCAGCGACCTCGCTGCTCATGCCTTCGACGCCACTCACCTGGTCCTGTTGCAGGTGGCTCGTGGGGCGGGCGGAAGAGACGCCATTCTCAGTGGGCTGCTATCCGCACGCCGCGTGATCGGCGCGTCTGGGGTGATCTCCATCAACGCAGATGGCGCCGCCGAGAAGCGCCCCCAACTCCTTGGGGTCGATCGCGGCGAGATCGTTTCCGTCGACGAGACCGGTCTTGCACCTTACCTGCGTACTCGTGCGCCCCGGCCCGCTGCCGACGGTGAGCCCGCCACTTAAGGGTTCCCGCCGAAGCGTCGAAACAACGAGGGATGTCCGACGACACCTCCTTCGACTTCGGTATTCCTGACGAGCTGCCCGTTCTGCCCCTGCGAGAGTTCGTTGTCTTTCCCTACATGGTGCTCCCGCTGTTTATCTCGCGGGAACGTTCCATCGCCGCCGTCGAGGATGCGCTCGCGGCGGATCGTCTGGTGTTGTTGTGCGCACAGCGCAACACCGAGATCGAAGAGCCGGATCAGGACGATCTGCATCGGGTGGGCACGGTCGCGATGGTGATGCGAATCCTGCGTCTCCCTGACGGCCGCGTGAAGGCGCTGGTGCAGGGGCTGACGAAGGCGCGCATTGATTCTTTCGTCGACAGCGAGCCCGCGACTTGGGCCGCAGTCTCTCCGATCGAAGAAGAACTCGAAGCCGAGTGGTGTGTTGAGGCGGAGGCCTTGATGCGCAACGTTCGCAACCGGGTCGAAGAGCTGCTGCCGCTCAAGAACCTTCCGCCGGAAGTGCTTTCGATCACCGCCAATGTCTATGAGCCCGGCCGATTGGCTGACCTGGTCGCATCCAACCTGAAGCTTCGGCTGGGCGAGGCGCAAGAGGTGCTCGAGGTCATCGATCCGATCTCGCGCCTTCGCAAGGTCGATAGTCTTCTGCGTCGCGAACTCGAAGTCACGACGATGCAGGCCGAGATCCAATCCCAGGCCAAAGAAGAGATCAGCCGCAGTCAGCGCGAGAACTACCTGCGCGAACAACTGCGGGCCATCCAGTCCGAACTCGGCGAAGTCGATCCTCGGATGGAAGAGACCTCGGAATATCGGTTGAAGATCGAAGAAGCAGGTATGCCGCCGGAACCTCTGGAGGAGGCTCTGAAACAGCTGCGTCGCTTCGAGCGGATGCATCCGGATGGTCCCGAAGCCCAAGTCGTGCGCAGCTACCTCGAGTGGATGACCGATCTACCCTGGGCAAAGAACTCGCCCGACCGTCTCGATTTGGCCAGCGCTCGCGCCATCCTCGATCAAGACCATGCCCACCTTCACGGGATCAAGGATCGGATCCTCGAGTTCCTAGGTGTGCGAAAGCTGCGCGCGGATTCGCGAGGCTCGATTCTCTGCTTTGTCGGACCGCCGGGCGTTGGCAAGACCTCCCTCGGCCGTTCGATGGCTCGCGCCATGGGCCGGGAGTTTGTGCGCATCTCGCTCGGCGGCGTGCGCGACGAGGCTGAAATTCGCGGCCATCGGCGCACCTACGTCGGCGCCCTGCCGGGCCGCATCATTCAGGGCTTGAAGCAAGCAGGTACGCGCAACCCGGTGTTCATGCTCGATGAGATCGACAAACTCGGCAACGACTATCGCGGGGATCCCTCGTCGTCGTTGCTCGAAGTGCTCGATCCCGAGCAGAACTCGAAATTCAGCGATCACTACTTGAACGTGCCCTTCGACCTCTCGGGGGTGTTCTTCGTGGCCACCGCGAACCTGCTCGAGAACATTCCCGGCCCCCTGCGAGATCGCATGGAAGTCGTGCGAGTCTCGGGTTACACGCCGGAGGAGAAGCAGGAGATCGCCCGCTCCTACCTGGTCCCGCGACAGGTCGAGGAGGCCGGGCTGCCCACGGATCGCATCAAGTGGTCCGATGCAGCACTGGCCAAGATCGTCACGGACTATACCTACGAGGCCGGCGTGCGGAATCTCGAACGCGAGATCGCATCAGTGTGCCGCAAGGCCGCTCGCCGGGCGGCCGAGGGAGACGAGAAATCCCTCCGCGTTGATCGTCGGAGCCTGTCGAAACTCTTGGGTCCGCCCCGTCACCCCCAGGAAGAGATCGATGGCGAAGGCGAGATCGGCGTCGCCAACGGATTGGCTTGGACCGAAGCGGGCGGCGATGTGCTGCGGGTCGAAGCGGCCATGACCCGAGGCCGCGGTCTGGTCTTGACTGGCCAGCTCGGCGATGTGATGAAAGAATCCGGCCAGACTGCCCTGACCTTCACGCGATCGCGCCTGACGGAGCTCGGTCTCGACGACTCGGTCTTCTCGCGCCGGGAAGTGCATGTGCACGTACCTGCCGGAGCGATCCCGAAAGATGGACCCTCGGCCGGAGTGACCTTGGCCACGGCGCTGATGTCCCTGGCCACCGGGCTGCCGGTCATTCCCAACCTTGCCATGACCGGCGAAGTCACGCTGCGGGGTCGGGTCTTGCCCGTGGGGGGCGTGCGCGAGAAATCGCTGGCCGCCCTGCGAGCCGGTGTAAAGACGATCATCCTGCCCGAGCGAAACCTCGTGGATCTCCGCGAGATCCCGGACGAACTCGCTCGACGCATCAAATTCATCGGCGTCAGCCACATGGAAGAGGTGCTCGAGATCGCACTCGGCGGAAAGCTGCAGCGCAACAAGAGGCCCGTGAAGAGAAGCAAGGGCCGGGCCGCCAGCGCGTCCGCCGCGACGGCGAAATCCGGCAGCTGAGGCCATCGGCTCCTGACCCATGCCGAGGTTCTGCTGAGCGCATTTGATGGGATCTGCGGGGGAGTTGTCGTCGATGATCTCAAGTGCAGAAATTTCGCGAGGCCGGCCCTAGACTCCGGCCATGCAGGTCGGACAGCTCGGAGAGTTCCAACTGATCGAGCGCGTCCGGCGCCTAGCCGCCCGCAAGCAGGGCCGCCCCGTGGTCCTTGGGATCGGAGATGACGCGGCGCTCTTGCGCCCCTCCGCAGGACGCGAGCTTGCGGTGAGCGCCGATGCCGCCGTTGAGGGGGTGCATTTCGATTTCGCCCACGAGTCGCCGACCATGGCGGGCCGCCGAGCGGCAGCAGCGGCCCACTCCGATCTTGACGCGATGGGCGCCGAGCCCCTGGGCATGACGCTTTCCTTGTCCCTGCCGCCCGAGACCGAGGTCGGACGAGTCCTGGGGCTCATCCGCGGCTTGCTCTCGGTGGGGGGGGCCGCGAAGGCACCGCTGGTCGGCGGCAACATGACGTGCTCGGACAGCCTCCAACTTCATCTGTCGGTGATTGGCGAGGTCGAGCGCGGGCGCGCGCTGCGACGCGCGGGTGCCCGGACGGGTGACCGGATCTTCGTGTCGGGCCCGCTGGGGCGAAGCGCGCTCGAGCGGGCACGAGGCAAAATTCGCCATGCGCCCGAGCCTCGTCTGGCTCTGGGGCGAGCCCTCCTGCGCTCGGGTCGGGTCAGCGCCTGTATCGATCTCTCGGACGGGCTGTGGCCCGATCTTGGCCACCTCTGCGCAGCGTCGAGAGTCGGGGCACGCATCCAGATGGACGCGATTCCCCGCCCTCGGGGTTTCGGGAGGGCCTGTGAGAAGGAGGGGCTCGAAGCGGAAGAGCTGATCCTCACGGGCGGCGAGGACTACGAACTCCTGTTTGCGGTGAGGGGTAAAGATCTCGCATTGGGCTCGGCAGCCGGAGCGGGAGCGCCCATCGAGATCGGGATCGTGACGCCGTCAAGATTCGATCTCGTGGGGACCCAGCGGGGCTTGCCGGAAGCTTCCGGCTGGAGGCATTTCTAGGTCTCCCGGTACCGGAAGAGCGTCGGATCGCTGTGATCCAGGGGCCCGGGAAGACAGGGTTTTTTGCCCCTTCTCTCGGATCAAGAATGCTGCCGGCCCAACCGATACCAGGTCCGTGAGGCTCTCCCTGTCACACAAGTTCGCGATTGGCTCGATGCTGGTCGCAGCCGTTGCACTCTTGGTTCCTGCGCTCGTGCAGGGCTTCGGTATTCCCATGGCCGGCTGGATCCAGCCTTTCGTGGCCCTGGGTGCGGGCGGATTCCTCGCTTGGTGGATCTCCCAGCGAATCGCGGATGGCTATCGCCCGGTGCTCGAATTGAGCAAGCGGATTCTGGACGGCGATCTTGCCCAGCCCGAGCCGTTGGTCGAACAGAGCTTTCCGGACGAGAGCACGGATCTCGCGCGCAACATGGCGGCGACCGTCACGACCCTGCGCGAAGTGATGGGTCGGATTCAGGAGACCTCCGAGAGCATTGTCGGCGGTGCCCACGGTCTCCAAGAGGCCGTGTCCCACGTCAGCCAGTCCTCGTCGGACATGACCGGGACCATCTCCGAGATTTCGAAAGGCGCGGCTCATCAGCAGAATCTGCTCGGCGACGTCACCCGCCTGATCAATGACATCGCGTCCGCGATCGAGATCAACGCGTCGAGGGCGCGGGAAGCCTTCGGTTTCGCCGCCGAGGCGAACCAGAAGGCGAACTCCGGTGTCGATGTGTCGAGGCTTGCCATCGAGAAGATGCGCAGCGTCTTCGAGCGGGTCGAGAATGCCGGAGGAAACGTCTTCCAGCTCGAGGCGAAAACACGACACGTTCACCAGATCACTGAGATCATCACCAGCGTCGCATCGCGAACGAACCTGCTCTCGCTCAACGCGTCGATCGAGGCGGCACGGGCCGGCGAGGCGGGCCGCGGCTTCGCAGTGGTCGCCGACGAAATCCGCAAGCTCGCAGAAAGTGCAGCCCGTAGCGCCGAGGAGATTTCAAAGCTTGTCGGTGAGATCGAGGCGGACACTCAGAGCGTGGCCGACGAGATGAGAGAATCAGGGCAGGTCATTACAGAGGGACGGGACGACGTAAACACCATCGCCGCCTCCCTGGAACAGATCCGTGCCGCCGTCGGCGAGGCCGCCGGTCGCGCGGAGGAAATTTTTCAGGAAGCGGACAATCAGGCCCGCGACGCCGAAAAGATGGTCGAGTCGATGGACGAGGTTTCGAAGGTCTCGCTGGTCAATGCCTCCGCCGTCGAAGAGGTTGCCGAGCTGGCACGCCGCCAGATGGACGCGGTTGGCGACATGAGCGGTGCCTCGGAATCCCTTAATGGTCTGTCCAGCCGTCTCGATGAGATCGTCGCTCGATATCGCACGCGCAGCGACGGAGACGGCTCGTGAGCGAGGAATGGAACTCCTTCGAAGAGTCGGGTCCGCCCGCGCAGTCCGACACGGGTGCCCTTGGAGACCGGCTCCTTGCCTTCGAGCTGTGCGGTTCGCTCTATGCCCTACCGATTGCCGACATCGCTGAAGTCACGGATCTGCATCAGTTGGGTTCGGTGCCGATGGTGCACCGACGGGTGGGTGGCGTCGTGAATCACCACGGGGATGCGGTGCCGATCGTCTACGGCGATGCACTGCTCGACGTCGAGCAACAGGTCTACCCGAGTGAGAGGCCGCTCTTGATCCTTGCCAAGGATCCCGACGATCCGAACCGTTACGGGGTACCCGTGGATCGGATCGAAGGCCTGATCGACGGCCCACCCAGCGCGATCCGCAACGCAGGGCCCGTCGCTGAGAGGCGACCTTACGACGGTCGCATCGTGAATGTGTTGGATCCGGCGAGCTTGCTCGACCGGGCGAAGGAAGTCATTGCACGCTCGGTGGCGGAGCCCACCGAGCCTAACGGGGGACTGTCATGAAGAGAGTATTAGTAGCCGACGACGCATCGTTCATGCGTCAGATGATTCGCGACATCATCGAGCCGGAAGGCTACGAGGTCGTGGGCGAGGCGTCGGACGGGGTCGAGGTCTTCGACAAGTACCTCGAACTGCGACCGGACATGGTGATGATGGACATCGTCATGCCTAAGCGTTCCGGGATCGACGCGGTCAAGGCCATCAAGGTCGAGGACCCGAGTTCGGTGGTTGTGATGTGCAGCGCCCTCGGCCAGGAGGCCTTGGTCATGGAGGCGATTCAAGCCGGCGCCAAGGACTTCATCGTGAAGCCCTTCAAGCCCGACGCCGTGATCAGCACCCTGGCCAAGGTTCTCGAAAAGGCCGAGTGAGCATGGATCTCGGGAAGTACCGAGCGCTCTTCCTCGAGGAAGCGACGGAGCATCTCAGCGAGATGAGCCGCGCGCTGCTGTCCCTCGAGAAAGACGCGGGCAATGTTCCTGCCATCGACGAAGTGTTCCGCATGGCGCATTCGATCAAGGGCATGGCAGCGTCGCTCGGATACGACTCGATCACGAGCTTGTCCCACAAGGTCGAAGACCGGATGGAGCAAGTGCGCGCCGAGGGCCGTGTGGCTCCCGGTGAAGGCGGACTTCCTCTGCTGTTTCGTGGCCTGGAGGGCCTCGAGAAGATGGTCGCTCATGTGCGGGACACCGGTGAGGTCCCGCCAGGTCAACCCGATCTTGAGGCGGAGCTCTCCGCCGAAGCGAACCGAGGCAGCCCGGAGCCGGATCCAAAAAAAGCGCAGAGGTCGTAGCACCCGAGACCACGCCGGGGCCTGCGGCAGAAAGTCGGCAGGCGGGTTCGGGAGCCGCCGTGTCTCCCTCGGTCCGGGTTCGCACCGAGACTCTGGATCGCTTCCTCGCCTCGGTGGGTGAGGTGATCCTCAGCTCGAACTATCTGCGCAATCAGGCGACCGAAACGCCGGGCGCCGGTTCCGCGAACACCGATGCCAGCTTCGACCGCATGGAGCGGGTGGTGGGCGACCTCCAACGCCGAGCGCTCTCCCTGCGCACGGCGCCTCTCCTCCGAGTCGTCGACTCGTTGCCGCGGCTGGCACGGGAGGTTGCACGCTCCACCGGCAAGGAAGTGGACGTCGAGCTTCGTGGTGCTGAGCTCGAGCTGGATCGCGCGATCCTTGATCGCCTGACGGATCCGTTGGTTCACCTGGTGCGCAATGCCGTCGATCACGGGCTCGAAACTCCAGACGAGCGGCGGGAGGCAGGCAAGGCGCCTACCGGTCGAGTCTTGGTCGCAGCGCGACGAGAAAAGGACCATGTGGTCATTTCTGTCGAGGATGACGGTAAGGGCATCGATCTGGCGTCGGTCAAACAACGAGCCATCGACGCTGGCGTTCTGCATCCCGACCTTGCGGATGACCTGCCGCCGGACGAGATTGCCGCCCTGGTGTTTCGGCCCGGGCTCTCCACGGCCGCACAGGTCTCCCAAGTCTCCGGCCGCGGCGTTGGGATGGACGCGGTCAAGACCACCATCGAGGGGTTGGGCGGTCGTGTCGAGCTGCACTCCCGGCCGGGCCTTGGCGCCACGACCTCCTTGGTCGTCCCGATCACGGCCGCCGTACAGCGCGTGCTGCTCTTGACCCTCGGCGCCGAGACCGTGGCGATTCCGATCGCCAAGGTCGAGCGCGTGATCGAGGTTCGTGCAGACGATATTGAACAAGCTGGCAGCGAGCAATTTTGCCTGGTGGATGATGAGCCCACTCTGGTCCTGGACCTGGCCCGGCTGATCGGCTTCGACCGGAAAGAAGAGGCAACGATCCCGTTGGTGTTGGCCGACGTGCGTGGCGAGCGTGTCGCGCTGATGGTCGAGAGACTGAGTGGCCAGCAGGAGATCTACGTCAAGCCAATCCCACCGCTCTTGGACGCCGCGAAATCTCTCGCTGGCTTGACCGTGCTTGCCGACGGTTCGCCGGTTTTCCTCCTCGATGTGAACCAACTCGTATGACCTGGTACCGCGAGGAAGTGACCGTGGTTCGAAGAGACTGCGGCCAGGTGTTGCCCGGGGCGGCCTCATGAACTACCCCGGGACGCAATTCGACGAGAGCGCCGTAGATCGCCTTCGCGAGCTGACGAGCATCGGCGCCGGGCATGCTGCCAACGCCCTGGCGCAGATGTGCGGGCGTACCTGCCAGATGCGGGTGCCGACAGTTCGCTTGCTTCCCGCAGAGCGGATCCAGACGCCCTTCGTGGCCGGAGAGGCCGCAGGTGAAGACCCGATGGGGGTCTTCTTCGAGTTGGAAGGTGGCCCCGGCGGTTTCGTGGCCCTGATCTTCCCCTCCGATGTCCGTGACCGGTTGGTGGAGCTATTGCTTGGCGGCAAGGAGTATCGGCCGGACCAGGCTGAGTCAGCTCTCCGCGAGCTCGGCAACATCCTGGTCTCCCATGTGGCCTCTTCGATCGCCGATACGATGGAGACCGCCGTGTTGCCCTCGGTCCCCATCCTGGCCCTGCAGCACGCCGGCACCGCCCTGGCGTCGTATCTGCGACCGCGCCTCGGCGACCACACCGTGATCCGGATCGAAACCGAGATTGCCGATCGCAGCCGAGAGATCCGCGGGCTCCTGGTCTTCGTGCCGGACCCGGAGCAAGATCCCAGCGCCACGGTCTGATAGCCTCCCCCCTTGTGGAGCGAGAACGCGCACGCGCATTGCTCGAGGCCGTCCGCCGAGGTGACCTGGAGCCGGAAGACGCGCTCGACACCCTGGCCCAGCCTCCCTTCGTCGAGGTGCCTGGAGGTGCGGCTCGTGTCGATGTCCAGCGTGCACTCCGCCAGGGGCTGCCGGAGGTCATCTTCGGCGCCGGCAAGACGCCTGAGCAGATCGCCGAGATCGCCAAGACCCTCCTCGAAGCCGAGCAGTCGGCTTTGGCCACTCGAGTCGAGCCAGACCAGGCTGCCCAAGTGCTCGATCGCTTGCCTGGTGGCCGTTACGACGAGGTCGCTCGCCTGCTCTGGTACGGACCCGACGAGGTCGCCATTCAAGGCAAGGGCACGATTGTCGTTGTGTGCGCCGGAACCTCGGACCTCCCGGTCGCGCGGGAGGCCGCCGGCGTCGCCGAGCGCTTCGGCAACAAGGTGGAACTGCTGGTCGACGTGGGGGTGGCAGGTCTGCACCGCCTGCTGGCCTCGAACGATGTCTTGCGCAGCGCCCAGGTCGTCATTGCGGTGGCTGGCATGGAGGGGGCGCTGGCGTCCGTGGTCGGCGGCCTCGTGGACAAGCCGGTGATCGCCGTGCCGACCAGCGTCGGCTACGGCGCCTCGTTCGGCGGCGTCGCGGCCTTGCTCGCCATGCTAAACAGCTGCGCCTCGAATGTCTCGGTGGTGAATATCGACAACGGCTTTGGCGCGGCAACCGTTGCGACTCTGATCAATCGCAATTGACCGTGCCCAAGATGACGAAGAAGACGCAAAAAAAAACCACGAGAAAGGCGCTGCCGCCTTTAGGGGGTCGCCGCGTTCTGCACATCGATCCCTTCTCGGGCATCGCGGGGAACATGTTCCTCGCTGCCATGCTCGATGCCGGGCTTCCCCGAAAGAAACTCGTGGAGGGATTGGCCGCTCTCGAGGTGCCACATCGGTTGGTCGTGAAAAAGGTGAAGCGAGGCGCGCTGGCCGCGCCCTATGTCGACGTGAAGGAACCTCGCCCGAAGGGCGGGCACGGTCACCGCCATCACCACCGGGACTATGATTCGATCCGCCGCCTGCTCGATCGGGCGAAACTCGATGTGCCTGTGCGCGACCGGGCCCAGGCCATCTTCCTGGAGCTCGCCAAGGCCGAGGCACGGGTGCATGGGATCCCGATCGGGAAGGTCCACTTCCACGAAGTTGGCGCGGTCGATGCGATCGTCGACATCACCGGTGCAGCACTCGCGCTCGAACTCATGAACATCGAGCGGGTGACGGCCGGGCCGGTGGCTCTCGGGAGCGGCACCGTCGACACCGAGCATGGCGTGCTGCCGCTGCCTGCGCCCGCCACCTTTGAACTCTTGCGCGGCGCACCGACCGTCCCGGCCCATGTGAAGTGGGAGACCGTCACACCGACGGGTGCTGCCATTCTTCGTGCATCGGTGGACGAGGACTGTGGGCTTCCCCCGTTGACCGTCGAGCAGATCGGGCATGGCGCCGGAAACGACCGACCGGGCGCCTTGCCGAACGTGCTGCGAGTGGTTCTAGGCCGCGAGTTGGGTGGCGGCGCCGACCGGGTCGTTGCCCTCGAGGCCAACCTCGACGATCTGGTTCCCGAACACTTCGATCACGTCATGGAGCGACTCCTCGCCGAAGGTGCGCTCGACGTTTCCCTGCATCACCTCCAAACGAAGAAGAATCGCCCGGGGTTCCTACTGCGGGTTCTGGCTGCTCCAGATCGTCGCGTCCAACTGGCGACTCAGGTTCTGGCATTGACGGGAAGCCTCGGCGTGCGCGCCACAGAGTGTGACCGCTGGATCCTTCCGCGAGAGATCCGACGTATCGAAACGCCTCACGGCCGACTTCGCTTCAAGATCGTGACGCGCCCGGACGGCCATCAGGAGGTTTCGGCCGAATACGACGACTGCAAAAAGGCAGCGCTACGTGCAGACAGGCCCGTCGCCGAGATCGTCCGTGAGGCCGAGGAAGTCGCCCGCCGATCCTTGGCTTGATCCTCCTTCCAAGCCCATTTCTACGCGATGCGAAAAGCACCCAGATATAAGGGTTTGACAACCGCTAGGGCGCGCTCGTACGTTCCTGGTATCCGCTGAAGCAGGGAGGAGGGATGCATGGGTGATCTGCCCAACGCTGTGATCAAGCGCCTTATCGCAAAGCACGGAGAGGGCCTTCGGGTCTCGGGCTCTGCGATCGACAAGGCTGTGAGCGCCACGGAGGACTACCTCACGCGGCTCGCACGAGAAGCCCACGCTTCTGCCATCGCCGATAAGCGCAAGACCATTATGGACTCGGATATCGACAAGGCCCGCGCCAAGCTGGGCTAAAGCCCGGCTCGTGAAATGCCTGCGCGTCTGCCTTCCTCGGAAGAGCAGGCCGCAGGCCTTCTTGAGACCGGTTCTCCGTCCGGGTTCGGAACCGCAACGTGTCAATCGGCCTTCTTCGGAAGACCGCGCGCGCTGCCCATTCCGAAAATAACCTCGGCCTTACGGGCGCGGGCATGGTGGATCAGATCAAGGCGCGAGACCGGAGCCGTACTTCTATACGGTGAGGATTTCGCAACCCAGGGCGAGCCGCCAGGCACGTGCCATCCCCCAGGTACTCAGCCGAGTTCGGAGGGGCCGTTCAGGTCGCTCAGATAGTCGATCCAGGAATTCTCATCGCCGTCCGGAAAGGATCGGATGCGCACCCCAATGCCCGGGTCCCTTCCGCCGGCCGCGTCGACACGGTACAAGGTCTCCACGTCGAGGCGCACCTGGCCGCCGGTCTCCGGCAGCGCAAGTGCGACGGTGTCGAGGCAACCGGTTTAGTTGGCGCGTTCAGTCGTGACGAACATGCCGAGTCGCGCGATCATGGTAGTGACACCGTCGGCGCCATCTTCCCACTCGACAGCAAGCCGCTGGGCAAAGCGTTCGAAGCGCCGCTGGGGACGTTCCGAGATCAACCGCTCGAGGCCCGGAGCCAGGCGCTCGGCATCGATCGGGCGAACCAAGTAGCCGGCAGCGCCGAGCGCACGGGCCGCTTCACGTCGACTCTCCCGGGCCCGATCATCTACGAGCACGATCGGCAGCTGTTCGATCCCGGGCACATGCGCCAGGGTGGGGATCAGTTCGAGGCCCTCAGCCCGATCGAGGATGGCGTCGGTCAAAACGGCTTCGAATGTATTCCGGTCGAAGGCCTTGCGGGCGTCGTTGGCCGAACGCGCCAAGGTCACGCGGAAGCCACGGCGTCGAAGGGCCGCTTGGAGGTCCGCATCACCGACGAGATGGGAGCCGACCAGCAGGACTTGGTGATCTCGACCCCGGAAGACCGGATGCAGGGGCCGCGCGGTCTCGCTCGTAGACTGCTTGCGGCGCGCGGCGATCTTCTCGTCGATGAGTCGCGCACGGTCTTCCATGATCGTGTGGATCGCGATGGCGACTTCGCTACCCGAGCCTGCTTCCGCCGGCCAATCGCAGACCCGATCCGAGGCGGCTTCGAGGGCACGGCCCTCCAAGGGTCCCCGGCTTGGAAGCGCGACCGTGCGCGTCTGGACCACGCGGGCTCGGTCGTCTGAGCTGTCGAGTTCCAAGGGCACCGTCAGGGCGCAGGGGCCCTCCCATTCGCTCGTCACGCCAGCGACGCTCAGGGCGTCATAGGCGAAGCGAAGGCGTGCGCTGAGGTCGATCCAGGCCGCACGGATTCGCCCCTCGATTTCGGCCTGCTCGAGGCAGCCGGAGATCGAGATCAGAGGAAGCTGGAAGAGGGCCTCGGGCCGCAAGCACTTGATGTGGGAGCCTCCGACCGTCGAGAACTCGACCGCGGCCACGCCAAACGGTCCGCTCGGTGCCAGAAGGGGATCGGGTCCGAACTCGATCCGTGCGATCCAGCAGCGGCCGCCCGCCTGACGTTTGAGATCGAGCCCCATGCCACGAAGGCGTTCAGCCAGACGTTCCTGAGTATCGCGTTCGTCCACACAGGTCGTTTCGGTCGGGACCACGCGGATGTTGAGGGGGATTTGCCAGTGGGTGTGGGCTTTCGCCTTCAACGAAAAACCGCCCCGAAGGCTGGGCCTTCGGGGCGGTTGCGATCACAGGTTCCGAGGACGCCTGGTGAGCTCCGGAACCCCGGACACCAGGTGTCTAACGGTGCCTACATCATGCCGGGCATGCCTCCGCCCATGCCGCCCATGTCGGGCATACCACCGCCGCCGCCACCGCCGCCAGCCGGCTCGGGTGCGTCGGCGATCATCGCCTCCGTGGTCAGCAGCAGGGACGCGACACTGGCCGCGTTCTGCAGTGCGGAGCGAACGACCTTGGTCGGGTCGATCACGCCGGCCTTGAGGAGATCCTCGTAGACCTCGGAGTGAGCGTTGAAGCCCATCGAGCCCTTCTCGTTCTTGACCCTGTCCACGATGATCGAGCCCTCGACCCCGGCGTTCTCCGCGATTCGTCGAAGCGGCTCTTCGACGGCGCGGCGAACGATCGCCACACCGGCGGCCTGCTCTTCAGACATGCCCTTCTCGAGGCCGTCCAGCGCCTTCTGGCCCCGGATCAGAGCCACACCACCGCCGGGGACGATGCCCTCCTCGACAGCGGCGCGGGTGGCGTGAAGGGCGTCCTCGACGCGAGCCTTCTTTTCCTTCATCTCGGCTTCCGTGGCGGCGCCGACCTTCAGGACGGCGACACCGCCGGCCAGCTTGGCGAGACGCTCTTGGAGCTTCTCTTGGTCGTAGTCCGAGCTGGTGCCTTCGATCTGGCCCCGGATCTCGCTGCAGCGACCTTCGATCGCCTTCTTGGAACCGGCACCGTCGATGACCGTGGTGTTGTCCTTGTCGATGACGATGCGCTTGGCCTTGCCCAGATCCTTGAGGGTCACGTTCTCGAGCTTGAGACCGAGCTCCTCGGCGATGACCTGACCGCCCGTAAGGACCGCCATGTCCTGGAGCATGGCCTTGCGGCGATCTCCAAAGCCCGGAGCCTTCACCGCGGCCACGTTCAGGGTGCCGCGGATCTTGTTCACGACGAGCGTGGCCAGAGCCTCACCGTCGATGTCCTCTGCCACGATCAGCAGGGGCTTTCCCTGGCGCGCGACCTGCTCGAGGACGGGAAGGAGATCCTTCATGTTCGAGATCTTCTTCTCGTGGAGGAGGATCATCGGCTCGTCGAGACCCACTTCCATGCGATCGGGATCGGTCACGAAGTACGGCGAGAGATACCCTCGGTCGAACTGCATGCCCTCGACGACCTCGAGGGTCGACTCCATGGCCTTGGCCTCTTCGACGGTGATGACACCCTCGTTGCCAACCCGCTGGTTGGCCTCCGCGAGCATCTTGCCGATCGTTTGGTCGTTGTTCGCCGAAATGGCGCCGACCTGGGCGATCTCGTCCGCGTCCCGCGTGGGCTTGGACAGCTTGCCCAGCGACTCGACGACGGCCTGGACCGCGGTGTCGATGCCGCGCTTGAGCTCCATCGGGTTCATGCCGGCCACGACGAGCTTGCTGCCCTCGCGGTAGATGGCCTGAGCCAGAACGGTCGCCGTGGTGGTGCCGTCACCGGCCACGTCGGAGGTCTTGGAAGCGACTTCCTTGACCATCTGGGCGCCCATGTTCTCGAACTTGTCTTCGAACTCGATCTCCTTGGCCACAGTGACACCATCCTTGGTCACGGTGGGAGAACCGAAGCTCTTGTCGATGATCACGTTGCGGCCCTTCGGTCCGAGCGTCACGCGGACGGCGTTGGCCAGTCCGTTCACGCCGGCCAGGAGCTTCGCACGCGCGTCCTGATCGTATTTTATTTCCTTAGCCATTCTTCAACTACTCCAAGATGCCGAGGACATCGTCCTCGCGAATGATGAGGTGCTCTTCACCGTCAACGTTGACTTCAGTGCCCGCGTACTTGCTGAACAAGATCTTGTCGCCAGCTTTCACGTCCATGGGATGGACCTTGCCGTCCTCTCCCACCTTGCCGTTGCCGCAGGAGATGACCTGGCCCTCCTGGGGCTTCTCCTTGGCCGAGTCGGGGATGATGATTCCACCGGCGGTCTTCTCTTCTTCTTCTAGGCGCTTGACCAGGATTCGGTCCTGGAGCGGTCGGATCTTCATGTCGATCCATTCCTCCGAGGCCCCGCAAACGCCCGGGGTAAGGGCGGCGGAGCGAGTGTGATGTGCCAAGGTGCGACTTTGCACCCTGGGCGGCCCGAGTTAGCACTCGCGGCCTTCGTTTGCCAAACATGGCGGACCGTAAGCACACGGGATGGGGCGTCAAGCCGATCGGCGGATAAATCTTCCCCTCCTGAGAAAATGAAGGAGGAGGCCCAAGCCTTGACTTTCGCTCGTCTTTCGTCACCTTGGCGAAAACCCGCCGAAAGGAGTTGCCGGTGGCCCTGACCCGACGCCAGCGCGAGATCTACGACTTCATCCGCCAATTTGTCGACGAGCAGGGCTATTCGCCCAGCCTCGAAGAGATCGGCTCCGCGTTTGGCCTGTCCTCCGTGGCAACCGTCCACAAACACGTCCAGCACCTCGTCGAAAAGGGCTACCTGCGGAAGGCCTGGAACCGTTCACGCTCGGTGGAGCCCATGACCGAAGAGCGCAGCGGTCTCGTCGAGCTTCCGCTGCTGGGCACCGTGGCAGCGGGTGCGCCCATCGAAGCCTACGAGTCCAATACCGAGCAGGTGCCGATCCCGGAGACCATGGTCCGCAAGCGGGGCGAGAGCTTCGTGCTCCAGGTTCGCGGTGACTCGATGATCGACGAGCACATCCAGGATGGGGACTACGTGGTCGTCGAAAGCCGCCCCGAGGCCCGCAATGGCGAGACGGTGGTGGCATTGGTCCGCGGCAGCGAGGCGACTCTGAAGAAGTTCTATCGGAAGGGCGCCAAGGTGGTCCTCGAGCCCGCGAATCAGGCCCTGCGCCCCATGGAGTTCCCCGCCCAGGATGTTCAAGTTCGCGGTGTAGTCACCGGGTTGTTGCGGAACTACTAGCCCGCTCGCCTTCACGTCTGCGCGGTGGCACGTGCGTGGTGGCCCAGCTCGGCGTTGCGAGATCCTCACCGTACAAGAGTACGGCTCCGGTCTCGCGCCTTGATCTGCACCACCACACCCGCGCCCGGGGCGTTGGGAGGTGGCACGTGCGTGGCGGCCGAGCTCTGCGTTGCGAGATCCTCACCGTACGGGAGTACGGCTCCGGTTCCGCGCCTTGATCTGCACCACCAGACCCGCGCTCGGAGGTTGGGAAGGGGAGGTGCCGGGCCGGGCCGCGGATCTGGGGACGCCCGCGGGTTGAGGTTGCGCGAGTGGTAGGTGGGCTTCGGCTAGGCCCTGATTTTGGCTATCGGGGCCCACGCCTGTTGATCGAGGCTGAGTGGGCGATAGGTCGGAGCGGAGACTCCGATGTCGTCGGCTTGGGAAGGTGCGGAAGGTCGTAGAAGGCCGCTGAGGGGCTAAGGTCTCGCGGTTCCCTTCCCCTACCTCCGGAGACTCGTCCCCCCATGACCGATTCTGATCCGATGGAGACCCACGTTCGCGGCATGCTCACTGAGCTGGGGGAGGACCCGGATCGGGATGGGCTGCAACGGACTCCTCTGCGCGTGGCGAAGGCGATGAGGTTCCTGACCAAGGGCTACGACGAGGATCCGATCCAAATCCTCAACAACGCGCTCTTCGATGTCACGTATGACGAGATGGTGGTGGTCAAGGACATCGAGTTCTACAGCCTCTGCGAGCACCACATGCTGCCGTTCTTTGGTCGGATCCACGTGGCCTACATCCCCAATGGGAAGGTGGTCGGGCTCTCCAAGATTCCCCGCATCGTCCAGATGTTCGCGCGTCGACTGCAGGTCCAGGAGCGACTGACGATGGAGGTCGCGGAAACGATCGAGACGGTGCTCAAGCCTCAGGGCGTAGCGGTCGTTGCCGAGTCGATCCACCTCTGCATGAAGATGCGCGGCGTCGAGCAACAGAACTCCTTCGCCATCACGAGTTCGCTCAAGGGCGACTTCCAGAGTGACCCCAAGACCCGCTCGGAGTTCATGGAGCTGATCCGCCACCAGCGGCCGCCGTTCGCGTAGGTCCCCAACGGCTCCGCGGTGAGGACGTCTAGGGCCTCTCGCGTTGTTGCGTTGGGCCAGCTTCACGTTCTTGGCGGAGGCATGGGCCGCTGAAGCTAGGCCAGCAGGTTGCGCTCGCGCCGAGAGGGAGCCCCAGCCAAGACCAAGCCGCCGAGCCCAACACCGAGCATCACGACCGTGCTTGCTTCGGGAACCGTCACGAACGCGATGTTGTCAACCAAGAAGCGGTCGTGCTGAGTCAAGTTGATGAGCTGAACTCGAGCAATCGGCGTCGCTGAGCTCGCTCCCGCGTAGCCTCGTCTGGCAAAGCCACTCATCCCTTGGCCTGGCTGGTTGAGGATCGTGAAGGTGTCGATCAGGTTCCCCAAGTCGTCGAACAGGTTCATGGTGAGATCAATATCGAGAGCATTGATATTGAAACCAAATGCTGAAACCGGTGCAGCGAAGACCAGCTCGACGTCGTCGTTGGAACCCCCGAAGAATGTGTCGAGGACAATTCCGGAAGTGCCGAACTGAACCGAGAAGTCGTCTTCGAAGCGCAGCGTATTGGTGTTAGAGAGGATCGTCAGGCTTCCTACTGCAGCCGAGACGAAGTTGGTCCCGTCTGTTTCGGAATCCAGGTCGATCACGACGGCGCCTGCAAGGGCCGGATCGGACGCGGAGGAAATGATCGTGGCAGCGCCGGCCGGGGTCGCGATGAGGACCAAGAGCATGAGAGCCAGGGGGTGGAGGCGCATTCGGTGTTTCTTTCCGGTTCCGTCTGGGCTGAGCCGAAACCAGCCTGGTTTCGGGTGAGGCCTTCTGCGGATGACTCGAAAGGACTAGGGGCCGGGCCTCCTATCTATCGGTCAAGATTGGGTGGAAATTGACCCGGCAATCGGCGCCAGTGCGCGTATTTCCAGCCTGGAGCTGCTCACAAGCCGGCAGCAGCTGCGCAGGCCGGCGTAATCGCGCCGGACCTCGACCGCTCTAAATCTTCCCTCGATGCGGATGCAACCATTTCGCGTTCCCGGGCCACTCCTCCCGGGCCCCGGTGCAGCCGGGTAATGACGCAGCGTTTCCTGGAGGCTTTTCCGCGATTCCATGGCGCATTGCGTCAGCTGCGAGTGGATCGCGAGTCCAAAATCGCCATAAGTATTTGAAATCGAAGAGAAAATAAATCGTCAGGCAGCGTCAAATTAGGTCTTGGCAAAGCCTCCAAAGCGGAATATCCTGCAGTCCGATTGGAAGCGGTGCGTCGGTCGACCGGGCAAATTCAGCCGGAGGCAGGCCTCGCAAGTCCCTGATTCCACTCGATGATGCTGATTTGGTGACTGGATCCTGCTGCGCTGCGTCGCAACGCGAACTTGACGTTGTGACCAGCCAGGGACATTAAGGCCGGGGAAATGGGCGTCAATCGGACGCCGAGCTCAATACCCGGATCGAGAACACACCAGAATCGAAGGCCGGGACCACCGGCGCCTCACGAACGAATCAGAGCAAGCGAGAAGACGACACCGAGCCGCCAACGATCCGCCTGAGGGCGGGTAGGGGGAAGTGGGCGGCGAAGAACACGAACGCAGGGCGCCCAGCGCTGAGGCTTCTACGAAGCCCGGCCAAGGGAGGTTCCGGCAATCGTTCCAACGCATCCCCAAGATCGACGACCTACGAATTGAGCGGAGCCTGCACGCCCCGCGGCATCACCGGAGAGTCCGATGAAGCCGGAGCGGCGGGACTTCGACGCCAACCGAGAGCGGACCCGAAGGGCCTCCCGGTTGACAGCATTACCGACGAGGAGGGTGAGAGGGTGAAGAACAAGAACGACCTCTCCATCGAAGAATCGCGACGTGTCACATGGCGGCGCATCGCACCTGAAAACGAGCTTGGTCAAGAGACCGACGCACAGACCGTGAAGGGCGCTCGCGCCATCGGCGGCGTGCGGGTCGACCCAAAGCGGCTCAACACCGAGAAGGAAAGCCAGCGCTCCAGCGAGCGTGGTGCTCTCGTCTCCTACTTCAAGGACATCGCGCAGATCGCGACGCTGAAGAAGGAAGAAGAGGTCATCCTCGCCAAGGAGATCGAGGCCGCGACCCTCGCCTTCCGCGAAGGCATGGTGAACACGCCCTGGACCGGCAAGGAAGCCGTTCGCATCTGGCAGGGCCTGAAGGCGGAGAACCGCGCGACGGGCAAGATGTGCGAGACCTTCGGCAGCGGATCCCCGGAAGGCGTCGATCTCGGCGCCCGCATCGATGGGATCCTCTCCAAGATCGAGCTGCAGGTCAGCAAGCGCGAAGTAGCGCTCGAGGCCGGCAAGGATGCCGAGGTTCAGAAGTACAACAAGCGCATGGCGCGCCTGCTGAAGGAAGCGGACCTCTCGATGGCGCTGCTCGGGCGCATCCGGAAGGGTCTGCTCGACCTCTACAAGGACGCGGCCAAGTGCAACCGTCGCCTAGCGGCCCTGAACAACCCGAAAAAGGCGCCTCAGTCTGAAGCGGGCAAGGCCAAGCGCGTTCAGGAACTCGCGAAGTGGAACGAGAAGGCCACCGAGCTCGACTACGAGGTGGGCATGGTGCCGGCGGACTTCGTCGCACACATGGGCCGCATCGAAGACGAGTGGGATCGGCTTTCCGACGTGAAGAACGTGTTCGTTCAGCACAACCTGAAGCTGGTCGTCGCGATTGCGAAGGACTTCCGCAACATGGGCATCACCTTCCAGGACTTGATCCAGGAAGGCAACATCGGCCTGATTCGTGCGGTCGAGAAGTTCGAGTATCACCGCGGTCATAAGTTCTCGACCTACGCGGTCTGGTGGATTCGCCAGGCGCTGATCCGCGCGATTCAGAACCACTCGCGAACGATCCGGATCCCGAGCCACGTGCACGACACGCTGCTCAAGTACTACCGGGCCTACAACGCCCTCGAGAAGAAGCTGGGTCGTGACCCGACGACGCTCGAGATCGCCAAGACGATGGACATCGAGGAAGAGCGAGCCGAGCAGCTCCAGCGGATGGTGCGAGAGCCCGTCAGCCTGGAGAAGGACGTGCCCGGTACGGACTCGAAGAAGGTGAAGGACATCGTGGCTGACACGGATCCGATTTCGCCGGTCAACGGTCTGGACCATGCCCGCCTCGAGAAGGCGAGCGACGTGTCGATCGCGCAGCTCTGCGACCGCGAGCGCAACATCCTGCGCTGGCGCTTTGGCCTGAAGGGCGAGCGCGAGCACACGCTGGAAGAGATCGGCGGCAAGCTGGGCCTTTCCCGCGAGCGGGTTCGACAGCTGGAGGCGCGAGCGCTGACCAAGCTGCGGAACTCGGATAGCCGGGATCGACTCGAGGCTTTTGCCTTCGAGGTCGCGGCTCAGCAATAGAGCCAGCGTCCGCGTGACGAACCACGGGCCTCGGTCTTCGGACCGGGGCCCGTTTTCGTTGCGGGCGCCGCCTTGCGAGCTGAAGATCGTTCAGCTCAAGTCCGCGGATCGATGAGTGCTCAGGTTCAGCGCCGGGAGATGTCGGCAGGATCCACGCTGAGGTTCGGGTAGGTCGCAGTGTCGGCCTGGATGGTCTTTGCGACGACTTCGGTGCCCGGGGCGAGGACCGAAAAGTGGTTCTTTGCGGGAACCAGGACCAGCTCGATGGGTGCGCTTCCTCGCGCTGCGTGCAGAGCTTCAGCGGAGGGGCCGTTCGCGTCGATCGCTCCTTCGATCAGGAAGGTCGGCGTCATGATCTGGTCGACAGCCAGGAGGGGCGCACGCAGTCCGGCTTCGAGGTCGCTGGCACTGGGTGGGAGGCATCCCGAATCGCCGTAGGTCCGTACATCTTCGACGGGACCGAACGCGAAGACGGCGCGGAAGCGATCGGTGGTGGCGGCAACGAGCAGCGCCAGGGTGCCGCCCGTGCTGTGGCCTCCAAGGTAGATCCGCTTCGGGTCGACGTCGGGGCGGGCGGCCAGATACTCCGCTGCCGCGATCACGTCTTCGACCTCCCCAAAGAAACATTCGTTGGCGCCGGGGTTGCCACTCGAGCCGCGCAGCGCGGGGCGCATCATGACGATTCCCGCATGGCGAAAGGCGGCGGCGCTTTGATCGTTTTCCCGTCCTGCGGGTTCCCACGAGTCGGGGCCGATGCCCCAATCGAAGCCGCCGGCGATCCAAACGATTGCGGGACGCCGGGTGCCCTCCTGAACCGGGGAGACGTAGGCAGCATTGGCACCCAGGGGTGCCGGGTAGCGCACGAGATCGAAGACTCCCGAAGGCGGAATCGAGGGTGGCGAAGGATCCGCGACCGCACGAAAGATCTTGGTGGTGAAGCCCTCCCTAGCCTCACGCCACGAACCGTCGGACTCGTCTGTCGCCGGTCCGCAACCACCAACCAAGGCCAAGACCCAGGAAAGACCGATCCAACGAGGCATTCTGCGTGTCATCGCGAAAGCCTACCAAGCGACGATGTCGGGCGGATCCGACTCACGCAACTCGGCGCCAGATGCCCGACTCCCACCGGTTGAGGCGGCCTGGCTGGAAACAGTGCGCCCTTTCCCGATGCGAGAGAGCGCGAAAGGGAGCGTCCGTTGGTTTTTCTGGGGCCCTAGTTGAGCTGGGAGAGGTCGTAGACGAGCTCGCCGGATTCGGTCAGTTCGTCACGAACCTGGTCCAGCCAAGCGGTCTGGGTTTGCTGGCGGCGATCCTGAAGGAGCCGGTCCCGTTCGCTCGGAATCGCGGCTTCGAGGTCCTCGTCCGAAGGACTTCGCCTCTCCAGGAGTTGGACCAGTGCGAACTTCCGATCGGGAACCTCGTAGACCTTGCCGTCCGCGGGCTTCTCCTTCGTCAAGGAGAAGGCCGCGCGAAGCAACTCCGGGGAGGCACCTAGCTTGGGGATGAAACCGTCGGGGCGACGGCGGATCGCATCCGGGCGTTCGACGGTCAGCTCGTCGGCTCGGGCCGCCTCGACAAGGGATTCTCCCGCGGCGATGCGCGTGGCCAGGGCGTTGGCCGACTCTCGCGCGACATCGGCCGTCGCATCGTTCAACGCCAGGTCCCGGGCCAGGCTTTCCCGGGCCTGCTCGAAGGTCACGCGCTCCGCGGCTTTCTTCTCATCCACACGAATCAAGTGGAAACCAAAGGTCGTTTCGACAACTTCAGACAGGGCGCCCGGCTCGAGGGAGAAAGCCACCTCCTCGAACTCCTTGACCATCGCGCCGCGGCCAAAGAAGCCAAGGTCGCCGCCTCGGGCCTTCGACGAGTCGTCCGAGAACTCGGTGGCCAGTTCGGAAAAATCCTCGCCGGATTCGATGCGTTCGCGGATGCCTTCGAGCTTGGTCTTCGCCGCTTCCTTGGCCGCGTCGTCCTCGCCCTTACGGATCAGGATGTGGCGTGCCTGAACCTGCTCGGGTTTGTCGAACTCGGCACGGCGTTGGTCATAGGCTTCTTGGAGGCGCGTGCCTTCGTCGAGGAGGACGGCGGCGACGGCTTCGTCCGTGGGCTCCATGCCCTCCGGTCGCTTGGAGCCATCGAACATGACAAAGGCGATTTCGATTTCTTCTTGGGCGTAGCGCAGGGCTTGGCGGGCCTCGGCCTCTGACACCTCCACGCTCTGCCAGATCACTCGCTGCAGTTTCTGTTGCAGCACCTCGTCCCGGAGCACCTCCTGAAAGCGCTGGAGGCTTCCGAACTGCCGCTCGGCGTAGTTCGTGAGGACCTCCTTTTCGAGGTTGCCGCTTTCATCGAGGAAACCAGGGATTGACTTCAGGTAGTTGCGTACCTCCTCATCGCTAGCGACCAGGCCGAGGTCCTCGGCGAGGTGAACGAGCAGTGCCCCTTGCATCACGGCGCCGGCGGCCTGCTCGTTCAAGAAGGGACTGGCGGCTTTCGGGTCGTAGTTCTCGCCAAGCGCCTGCCGATACTGGTTCTCCAGGTTGTTTCGGACATCCAGCACTCGACGTGTGTCGTAGCTACGATCCCCCACTCGCACGACGAGGCCGGTTTCGGGTGAAGCTGAAAACCCACCCCCGGAACCGAGGTAGAGGGTGAAGACCACTGCGATGGCTCCAATAATCAGGATCATGAACCATCGCGAGCCGTTCCGAAGTGCGGTGAGCATCGATTCCCCCAGGGCGGGGCCAGGCCCGCGCATCACATGAAGCCCGGCAGGGTAACGAGCCCAGCTCGCATCGGGCAATCGAAGGTCCTCCACAAACGGGTTTGACCTTGCTCCCTCCCGGGGGGGCTGATACGATGGCGAGGTCCGTCTGGTCGGCTAAACGCGCTTCGAATTCAGGTACTTACGCGGATGCATGCAACCGGTTCCCGGCTCTCCTCAAGCGACACACGAACCGTGTTTCGAATCGAACCAATGCGAGTGCCGCTGAGCGCGACCGACTCGGGCCCTACCGAGCCCGACCGAAGAATGTCCACCCCCTCACGCGGCAGTTACTGCCGCATCTCAAGGAGAAGCCGGTGCCTCTGAAACGGATTCTCGGCTGGTTCTCATCGGATCTGGCCATCGATCTGGGTACCGCCAACACCCTGGTGTTTGCGAAGGGCAAGGGCATCGTCGTTTCGGAGCCGAGCGTCGTTGCGGTCGTGAAGGACGGACGAGGGCCGGACAAAGTGCGCGCCGTCGGCGAAGAGGCGAAGAAGATGTTGGGCCGCACGCCGGGCAACATCGTTGCGATCCGGCCAATGAAGGATGGCGTGATCGCCGACTTCGATGTGACCGAGGCGATGCTGCGGCACTTCATCGAGCGTGTGCACAACCGTTCGTCAGCGCTGGTGCGGCCGCGCATCGTCGTCGCCGTGCCGTCGGGCATCACCTCTGTCGAACAACGCGCCGTGCGCGAGGCCGCACTGTCGGCTGGCGCTCGCGAGGTGTATCTGATCGAAGAGCCGATGGCGGCCGCGATCGGTGCGGGCCTCCCCGTCACCGAGCCCTCCGGCAATATGATCGTCGACATCGGCGGTGGCACGACTGAGGTCGCCGTTATTTCCTTGTCCGGTGTGGTCTACTCGAACTCCGCTCGTGTTGGCGGCGACAAGATGGACGAGTCGATTATCAACTACGTCAAGCGCAAGTACAACTTGCTAATCGGTGAGCGCACGGCAGAGCTGATCAAGATGACCATCGGCACCGCATACGCGACCGAAGAGATCGACGTGATGGAGGTCAAGGGCCGGGACCTGGTCGCCGGAGTGCCCAAGACCTTGGAGATCAAATCCGACGAAGTGCTCGAAGCGCTGCAAGAGCCGATCACGGCAGTGGTCGAGAGCGTGCGTGTCGCGCTGGAGCGAACACCGCCGGAGTTGGCGGCCGATATTGTGGACAAGGGCATCGTGATGGTGGGGGGTGGTGCCTTGCTCCGAAATCTCGACGTGTTGTTGCGGGAGGCCACGGGCCTTCCTGTGATGCTCGCCGAGGATCCGCTGACGGCGGTGGCTCTCGGAACCGGGGCGACCCTGGACGAGATGAAGCTGCTCAGCCAGGTCAGCATCCAGAACTGACGCCCCCGCCCAAGGGAAGGCCATGGGCGAATTCCTGCGTCGCATTCGCCTGCCCCTGCTCTTTGCAGGGCTGCTTCTGCTGACCCTTATGTTGATGCTTGGAGACCGCTCGGCGAATCGCCAGCGGGAATCCCCGCCGTGGATGCCCGACGTCTTGCTGGATCTGGCTGCGCCGGTCCAGAAGATCGTCGCCGCTCCGGCCGAGTGGTTGGGCGAGATGTGGACCCGCTATGTCGCATTGGTGGATCTTCGCGTCGAGAACGAAGTGCTGCGCGAACGCCTTGTCGCGCTCGAAGAGGCGAACCTGCAGTTTCGTGAAGCGCTTGTCACCGGCGGCCACCTCGAGCGGATCGCTGCGATGCGGGAGAGTTTCGAGGTCCCCCTCTTGCCATCCGAAGTAGTAGGCCAGGATGTTTCGTCCTGGTTCCACGCCATCCTTATGGACCAGGGTCGCAACGCGGGCGTACTTTCGGGCATGCCTGTTCTGTCCGACGCCGGCCTGGTCGGTGTCGTGAATGCCACATCCCGTGGCGCGGCTCGAGCGATGTTGCTCCTCGATCGGCGCAGTGCCGTGGATGCCATCGTTCAGCGTAGCCGCGCTCGAGGCATCGTCCTCGGGATGGGCACAGGGGATCTGGAGTTCCGCTTCCAGGTTCGCGGTGACGATATTGAAGCAGGCGATGTGGTGATCACATCTGGCGTGGGGGGGGTGCATCCCAAAGGCCTGCGTATCGGAACCGTGACCGAGGTGGTGACCGATCGCTCTCAGTTGGTGCACACAGCGGCGGTCGAGCCCGCCGTCGACTTTGGCCGGCTCGAGCAGATCTTCGTGATGCTCGAACGCGGGCCCACCATGGATCTCTTGTACGGCGGAGACGGTGATCTTCCCGCGGCCGAGCCGGCTGCCGAAGCCGCGTCTCGATGAACGCCTACGCCCCGAAGAACACGGCCTAGGCTTTGAGGGGTGCTGCGACGATCCTGATCGGTGGCTGTCTGGCGCTGATCGCCGCGGGTGCGCTCGCGATCGCCATGCCCGTCCAGTATCTGCCGAATGTCTCTCTCCTGGCCACCGTTGCGGCGGCTCTCGTGCTGGGGCCGGGGCCCGGCCTCATCGTCGCCGCGCTGTTGGGGCTCTCGGCGGACCTTTTGACCGGAACCTTGCTGGGCCAGCAGGCGATGCTTCGGATCCTTGAATTCGCGTTGACGAGGTTGTTCGCCTCCCAGCTCGATCTCCGCCAGGGCCTTCCCTTGATGGTTTTTGCCACCTGTCTGTCCCTGCTGGATTCGGCGCTGTTGGTCGCCCAGAGCCGCTTTTTCCTGAATTTGGGTTTCCACTTCTCCGAGGTTTGGAGCGTCCTGCTGCGAGCCGGTGTGAATGGCCTCCTGGCGCCTTGGGCCGGCGGCGCCGCCCGAGCTGTGACGCGCCGCCTGGAAGAAAGGGAGGCACGACGGGAGATGCACCTCGACAGGGGCCGCTCCGTCCTGTGAGCTTGTTCTCGTGAGCGCACACCTGGCCGGAAGCGAGTACCCGATCGACGGACGCCTGCGCCTTGCTGGCGTGTTGATCGTGCTCGTGTTCCTGGTGTTCGTGTTGCGATTGTTCGAGTTGCAAATTCTCGAGGGCGACGACCTGCGGCGACGCTCCCTCGAGAATTCCGTGCGGCAAATCAGGTTGGAGGCGCCGCGCGGCGAGGTGTTGGACCGAGAGGGGCGCGTGCTTGCGTCGACTCGCGCGGCCTATCGCCTTCAGGTGGTTCCCAACGACCTGAAAGATCGGGAGCGCATCTTCGCGGCCCTGGGCCAGCTTCTGGCACGGGATCCCGCGGAACTGGAGGAGGAAGTCGGGCCGAGTCGCGGCCGGGGGCGCTTTCGCCCCGTCGTTCTCGAGGACGATCTCAGCTTCGACCTCCTGGCCCGGGTGGAGGCGCACCGCTTTGCCATGCAGGGCGTGAGCACCCAGGTCGAGCCGCGACGTCACTATCTGGGGGGCGCTCTCGGCTCCCATTTACTCGGCACGATCGGCGAGATCCGCGCAGACCAGCTCAAGCGCGAGCACTTCAGCGACTACCGATCCGGCGATGTGATCGGGCAGACCGGCCTCGAGGCCCTGTTCGAATCTCATCTTCGGGGCAAAGCCGGGGGGCGAAATATCGTGGTCGATGCGGCAGGTCGAGAGGTCGGCGATCCCCTGCTCGAAGTTCCGGCGGTGCCCGGCGGGAGAGTCGTGCTCACTCTGGACCGGGATCTTCAGGAGGCTGCAGAGGAGGGCTTTGCCGGCGCGCCCGAGGGAGAGGCTGCCTACATCGGCGCGGCGGTTGCCATCGACGTTCGAAACGGGGATGTGTTGGCGATCGTCTCCCGACCGACCTTTGATCCCAATTCTTTTGCCGGCGGCATCGACTCGGCGACCTGGAAGGGGCTTTCGTCAGACGAGTGGAATCCCTTGCAGAACCGCGCGATCCAGAATCATTTTCCTCCCGGCTCGACCCACAAGGCGTTGGTCGCCGGGGCTTTGCTGAGCGAGGGAGTGATTGGCCCCAGCACTTCCGTGTTCTGCCCCGGGTTCTATCGCTTTGGCGGTCGAAACTATCGCTGCTGGAAACGGGCAGGACACGGCAGGGTCAACGTAATCGACGCCCTCCGCGAGTCCTGCGACGTCTTCTTCTACACTTTTGGCGAGCAACTCGGCATCGATCGCATGGCTCGTTATGTCCGATCCTTCGGAATCGGCGAGAAGGCCGGCCTAGGGCTCGGCACTGAGGCTTCCGGCCTGGTCCCGAGTTCCGGTTGGAAGAGGAAGCGTTTCGGAACTCCCTGGTACCCGGGGGAGACGGTTTCAGCGAGTATCGGTCAGGGCTTCAACCTCTATACGCCCATGCAACTGGCCGTGGCCTACGCGGCCATCGCCAACGGCGGAAAGCTCGTCAAACCCCGGGTCGTCCTGCGGCTGGAGAGCCAGGACGGCATCACGGTCAAGACCTTTCCGCCTCGGGAGGGAGGCGAAGTTCCGATCTCCGCCGCACGTCTCGCGTTGGTTCGCGAAGGGATGCGGGCCGCGGTCGAAGAACGAGGAGGAACCGGGAGCCGTGCCAGGGTCCCAGGGATCCAGGTCGCCGGCAAGACCGGGACGGCCCAGGTCGTGCGACTCGAACGGTACGAGGGTTTGAAGGAGAATGAGATCCCGATGCGGAATCGCGACCACGCTTGGTTCGGCGCTTTTGCGCCAGCGGATGCCCCCGAGATCGCGGTCGGGGTCTTCGTCGAGCACGGTCTGCATGGGGCGAGCTCGGCGGCGCCGATCGCCCAGCGGATCCTGTATCGCTACTTCGAGAAGCAGGGAAGGGTGATCGACCCCAACGCCGAACCCGTGGTCGTTGGCGCGGGCCCGGGTCGGTCCGAGCCGGGAGTTGCACGTGCCCGCCATTGATCGCCGGTCGCTGCAGCACTTCGATTGGGTGCTATTCGGATTGGTCTCGCTGGTGGTTGGGATCGGGCTGGCAAATTTGTATTCGGCCTCGCTCCCCGGCACGCTATCGGGCTTACCGACGGAGTTTCGTCGTCAATTGCTGGCCCTCGGCGTCGCTTCGGTCGGGATGGTGTGTGCGATCGTCGTTGACTACCGACGCCTCGAGCGGATGGCGGTGCCCGTCTACACGGCCACGCTGTTGCTGGTGGCGTCCACGTTGGTCTTGGCGCCGTTGACCCGCGGCAACCGCTCCTGGTTGGTGTATGGCAGTCTCAGTCTGCAACCCGCGGAGCTCGCGAAAGTGGGCTTGATCATGGCAATGGCTCGCTACTTCCATCGCAATCCTCCCAGTGAGATTCGCCGAATTCGTGACCTGATCCCGCCGATGTTGATCGCCGCCGGCCCTGTCGGACTGATCGTGTTGCAGCGAGACATGGGTGTCGCCGTCTTGACCCTGCTGATCGCCACGACCTATCTGCTCTTCGTTCGAATCCCTGCCCGAGCTTGGGTGGCCATTGGCGCAGCCGGGGTCCTGGCCCTGGCCGCGCTTTGGCAGTTCGTCTTCAAGCCCTACCAGCGGGAGAGGATCCTGGGGTTCATCGATCCCTCCCGTGACCCGCTGGCCTCGGGTTATCAGGCCATCCAATCTCGGATCGCCGTCGGGTCCGGAGGCCTAGTCGGGAAGGGCTACTTGGAGGGGAGCCAGACCCAACTGGAGTTCTTGCCGACGCAACATTCGGACTTTGCGTTCTCCGTCCTCGCAGAAGAGTGGGGGTTCCTCGGCTCTGCACTGCTCTTGGGATTCTACTTCACGATGCTCATCTGGGGTCTGGTCGTGGCGAGCAACTCCAAGGATAGCTTTGGAGCCATGCTAGCGATCGGCGTCGTAGGCATGCTGTTCTGGCCCGCGGTGATCAATGTGGCGATGGTGGTGGGCTTGGCACCGGTCATCGGCGTCCCGCTTCCCTTGGTTTCCTATGGAGGGTCTCAGTTGCTGGCCAACATGGTGGCTCTGGGCCTGCTGATGAACATTTCGATGCGTCGGTACATTTTCTAGGCATCCGACCGATCCCGGGGCTGCTGCGCCGAGCCGACTGCGGGGTTCAACGGCGGCGTGCAGTCACAGCGGGGCGCCCCCCTACGGTCGGCTCGGCCCCGAAAAATGCAGGCAGGCAACGCGACGCTTTCGCGGAGGTATCGGGCTCGGCGGGCCGCAGTGAATAGCCGAGCCTTGCGCCTCCGGGGGGCGCCCCGCCGCGCCCGCACTTCGAGAGGGCTCTGAGGTCTGATAGCCGCCCTGTCCCTGTGGGAGCCCTCGGGTATCCTCCTCAGCTTCCATCCTCGAGGCTTCGGCCTGGGACAAGCGGAGGTCCAGTTGTGGACGGGTCGGCGCGGAACATCCGAGAGACGTTCCTTTCATTCTTCGAAGAGCGGGACCACGCGCGCGTAGCCAGCGCGCCGCTGGTGCCGGACAACGACGCGACCCTGCTCTTCATCAACGCGGGGATGGTGCAATTCAAGCGGGTCTTTACCGGTGAGGAAACGCGGCCCTACTCGCGAGCCACGACGACCCAGAAGTGCATGCGGGTTTCTGGCAAGCACAACGACCTTGAAGAGGTTGGGCGTAGCCCGTCACACCACACTTTTTTCGAGATGATGGGCAACTTCTCTTTCGGCGATTACTTCAAGCATGATGCGATCCGCATGGCTTGGGAGATGATCACTCAGGTCTACAAGCTCAACCCTGATGATCTCGTCGTGTCCGTGTTCCGCGAGGATGACGAGGCTGCGGACATCTGGGAACGAGAGATCGGCGTTCCGCCGAGCAAGATCTATCGCCTCGACGAAGCTGAGAATTTCTGGTCGATGGGAGACACCGGGCCCTGCGGTCCATGCACGGAGATCCATTTGGATCGCGGACCCATCCCAGGCTTCGACAATGACGACCCGTCTTCCGACTCCGGGCGCTTCCTCGAGTTCTGGAACTTGGTCTTCATGCAGTTCAACCGGGATGCCACCGGTCACATGGAGCCACTGCCGAAGCCTTCAGTGGATACCGGGTTGGGCCTGGAGCGGATGGCCTCGATCCTGGCCGACGTTCCTTCTACGTACGAGACGGATCTCTTTACGCCCATCCTCGCTCGCGCTCAGGACCTGTCGGGGGTGAGTCTGGGGCAAGACCCTGAGAAGGATGTGTCTCTGAAAGTGTTGGCGGACCACGCGCGGGCCGTCTCGTTCCTGATCGGCGATGGCGTCATGCCCGCCAACGAGGGGCGCGGCTACGTGTTGCGACGCATCCTGCGTCGAGCCTCCCGCCACGGCGTCCTGTTGGGCATGGAAGAACCCTTCCTGCACTCCGTCGCCGATGTCGTGATCGACGAGATGGTGGGCGCCTTTCCCGAGTTGGGGGAACGTCGGGCCTTCATCACCGACCGGGTTCGCCGCGAAGAAGAACGATTTCTCACGACGCTCTCGAAGGGGCTCGCGCTACTCGAAGAAGAGATCCAGGTGGTCAAGCAGCGGGGAGAGGATGTGCTCCCTGGCCCCGTGGTCTTTCGGCTCTATGACACCTTTGGCTTTCCCGTTGATCTGACCAACGACATTCTGCGCGGTCACGAGATGCGCACCGACGACGAAGGCTTCCGCGACGAAATGGAAGTACAACGCTCGCGGTCACGAGAGGGGTGGAAGGGCAGCGGAGACGCTGGCGTCGCGTCGATCTACGGTCGCATGGCGACGGACCTCTCGAATCAGTTCGTTGGC
Source organism: Phascolosoma agassizii (assembly GCA_035593235.1). Classification (NCBI taxonomy): domain Eukaryota; kingdom Metazoa; phylum Annelida; class Sipuncula; order Phascolosomatiformes; family Phascolosomatidae; genus Phascolosoma; species Phascolosoma agassizii. The sequence goes on along the minus strand of JAVJHY011546894.1, from coordinate 9,407 downwards.
TACGAGACTCTCGATCACCCCTCCGAGATCTTGGCGTTGATCCGCAACGGCGATCTCGTCGAGCACGCGGGGCAGGGCGACGACATTGAGCTCGTGGTCGCCGAGACCCCTTTCTACGGAGAAAGCGGTGGCCAGGTCGGCGATCAGGGAACCGTCACGACACCTGATTGTGAAATCGAGATTGCCGACGCCCAGAAGCCCTCGGGAGACCTGATCGTTCATCGGGGCAAGGTGAAGTCGGGCACCGTTCGGGTCGGCGAAGTTGCTGGACTTAGCGTCGACCGAGAGTCCCGCGCGGCTACGGTTCGCAATCACACGGGCACGCACTTGCTGCACGCCGCGCTGCGGGAGGTCCTGGGCCCTCAGGCGATGCAAAAGGGTTCCCTCGTGTCCCCGGATCGATTGCGCTTCGATTTCACCCACGATCACCCGCTGACGCGGGAAGAGATCGAACGCATCGAAGACCGCGCCAATCAGTGGGTCGAAGAAAACGCGGGCGGCCAGGTTCGCCAGATGGCCTACAAGCAGGCCATCGAGGCCGGCGCGGTGGCGATTTTCGAAGAGAAGTACGGAGACGAAGTTCGTGTGGTCTCGTTTGGCGCTGCCTCGACGGAGCTCTGCGGAGGGACTCACGCCAAGGCGACCGGCGACATTGGCATCATCAAGATCATTTCTGAATCCGGGGTGGCCTCGGGTGTGCGCCGCATCGAGGCTCTGACGGGCCTTGTGGCACTGCAGCACCTGCGCAGCGAAGAGACCCGTCTGCGCGCGGTCAGTGAACTACTGCGGGTGCCCGCTGACCAGACCCTGGACAAGATCCAGAAGCTGCTCGACGACCGGAAGGTGGCCGAGAAGGAGATCGCCGAACTCAAGAAGGCGAAGCTTCAAGGTGGATCCAGCGCCGGGGGAAGTAGCTGGGAACAGGACGGCGATCTCTGGCGTTATGCCCAACGCCTGGACGGAGTCTCCGGTAAGGAGCTTCGCGCGATGGTCGATGATCTTCGCAACCAGCACCAGCCGGCGGTGGTCTGCCTCGTCACCGATGCGGGAGACGGCAAGGTGGCCGTGGCGATCGGGGTGACCCCAGATTTGCGCGAGAGCCTCCCGGCGGGCGACCTGATGAAGGAAGTTGCGCCGGTGGTCGGCGGCAAGGGGGGTGGGCGTCCAGACTTTGCCCAGGGCGGCGGGACCGAGGTCGGCCGCATCGACGAAGCCCTCGCACGCTTCCTCGAAGTCGTGGCCGCGAAGCGGGAATGAGCGCCGAGCGAAAGTCGGGAGACGACTGGAATCCCTTCGCGTGGAAGCGCCGGCGGACGCGGGTCGTGCAGGTCGGCGACGTGGGGATCGGCGGCGACAACCCGATTCGCATCCAGTCGATGACGACGACCGACACCCAGGACACCGAGGGGAGCGTGGCCCAGGTCGTGGCGCTGGCCGAGGCCGGCTGCGAGATCGTTCGGATCACGGCGCCGTCCATTCGAGATGCCGAGAACCTAGCTGCGATCAAGGCGGGGTGTCTGGATCGAGGGGTCAAGGTCCCCCTGGTGGCAGACATCCACTTCACCCCGAACGCTGCGATGGAAGCCGCGCTCCACGTCGAGAAAGTTCGGATCAACCCGGGCAACTACGCCGACAAGAAACGCTTCGAGATTCGCGAGTACAACGACGCCCAGTACCGCGAAGAACTCGATCATCTCTCCGAGCGTTTTCGGCCGCTGGTCTTGCGTTGCAAAGAGCTGGGCCGTGCGATGCGGATCGGGACCAACCACGGTTCGCTCTCGGACCGAATCATGAACCGATTCGGCGATACGCCTCAGGGCATGGTCGAGAGCGCTCTGGAGTTTCTCGAAGTCTGCGAAACCGAGGCGTACCACGACATCGTGTTCAGCATGAAGGCCAGCAACCCCCAGGTTGCGATCCATGCCTATCGGTTATTGGCAAAATGCCTGGCCGAGCGTGCCGGTGGCTGGTCGGTCCCGAGCTATCCCTTTCACGTGGGTGTCACCGAAGCGGGCGACGGAGAAGACGGTCGAGTGAAGAGTGCGATTGGGATCGGCGCGCTGCTCGAGGACGGGATCGGTGAGACGGTGCGGGTCTCCTTGACCGAGAGCCCGGTGAAAGAAGTGCCGGTCGCCCAGGCGCTGGCCGCTCGCTATGACGAACGGCACCCGCTGTTGGCGCCCCCGGATCCCGGTGCCGCCTATGTCGCGGACCCGAGTGCCCACCTGAGACGCGCGACCCGAGTCCATCAGCCTCGGCGCGGTGGCGCGGCCATGGCCGTGGGAGGACGCGAGCCGGTTCGCGTCGAAGCGGACCTGGGGGCCATGCCCCAGGATCCCCGGGCCGCGGCCCAGAACCTCTGGGACAGTCTCGCGAGGATCGGCGATCTGGCCCTGGAGGGGGTCAGCCTAGAACTCTCCGACGCTGCAGATGTGGCCAGGGCCTCCGAGTTCATCGATGCGCTGGTCGAGAACGGGGCCGCGCTTCCGGTCGCTTTTCGGGTACCTGTCGAGCTTGCCTCCGAGGTCGCGGCTCTGGGCGACCGCGTGGTCCTCGGCGTCGATGCCTCGACTTCGCTGCCCACAGATCTTGGGCTACCGGTTGAGTGGAGCCTGTCTGCCGAGCCCGCCGAGCTGGCTGGCCAACTGGATGCTGCCTTGGCATCCGGCGCGCGGCCCGACCTCATCTCCTTCGTCGGCAGGCCACCGACCCAAGCCGTTCGGCTTGGCGTGGCACTGCTCTCGCCCCGGGGGCTCGGGGAGATTCCTCTCGTCCTTCGCCATCGCGGTGATCCCTTTGTCGACCCGGAAGTCGCATTGCTCCGGGCCGCGACCGATCTGGGCGCGCCGCTCTGTGATGGAGTGGGTGACTTGGTTTGTGTGGGTGGTCTCGGGAGTGTGGAGCGCGATGTCCATCTCGCCTACCGCATTCTGCAGGGGGCACGTCAGCGAACCTCCTGGACCGAGTTCATTTCCTGTCCTTCCTGCGGGCGCACGTTGTTCGACCTCGAAGAGACCACGGCCCGGATCAAGGCCAAGACCAGCCATCTACCAGGCCTCAAGATTGCCGTCATGGGCTGCATCGTGAATGGCCCCGGCGAGATGGCGGACGCGGATTTCGGGTACGTCGGATCCGGCCAAGGCAAGGTGAACCTCTACGTCGCGCACGAATGCGTCGTACGCAACGTGGCCGAGGCGGCCGCACCCGATCGTCTCGTTGACTTGATCCGTGAGCACGGTCGCTGGGTGGAGCCCTGAGCGGCGAGGCGACTTGGCCCTAGCTCGCGTCCGGGCGTCCTGCTGTCCCTGGAACACGGACCGTCAGCCCGAAGCGCCGTGTCTGCACGCCTGGGATGACCCTACGAATGCCGCGTTAGGGCTAGCTCGCTTCCGGCTCGAAGGGGGCCGCGACATCAGGCGTCTGGCCTCGCAATCCGTCGGCCACCACGTCGAGAGCGGCCAATGTGCGGGTATTGCGCACGGAGGGGTGATCCGAGCCCAAGACCGTCGAGATCAGCAGCATGAACAGCGCCACGGCCAACGCCCCTTCAGCGGCACCGAGTGCGCCCCCGGCGAGGCGATCCGCAAAGCCTAGGCCGGCGGCATGAACCCCTCGACGTAGCGCCGTCCCGATCCTTCCCACGACCACCAGGGCGAAGATGCCGATTGCGACGCCAGAAAAGAGCGTCGCGGCCAAAGGCGCCAGAGCGATCGGAGCTTGTGCCAGGAGCCAGTCTGAAAAAGGGGCCGTGCCAAACCGGATGGCGAGGCAGGCGGCTGCAAGTGCCGTCAAGGAAAACGCTTCGCGAATCACTCCGATCCAGAGTCCGCGCAGCAGCGCGAGGCCCACGACGATTAGCGCCCCGGCGTCAATCCAACTCAAAGCGCCAAGTTCGTCCCCATCCATGGTTTCTCATTCTACACTCTCGCCATGATGGATGGAGGGGGGAACGGCGGCTTTGATGCAATCGTGGTTGGGGCAGGGCACAACGGCCTCGCCGCGGCGGCCTATCTGGCCAAAGGTGGACTGAAGACCCTCGTCCTGGAGCGAAGGGCGGTGCTAGGCGGAGCCTGCGTCACCGAAGAACTCTGGCCAGGCTTCCAGGTTTCTCGTGCAGCGTACGTTGCAGGTCTCGTTCGGCCAGCCGTGATCCAGGAGCTGGGGCTCGAACGACACGGATTGCGTTTTCTGCCCCGCGACCCCTCCTCGTTTACGCCGCTTGCAGACGGCCGGGGCCTGCTGATGGGTCGCGATGCAGCGGCCACAGCGGAGTCCGTTGCCCAATTCTCGGAGCGCGACGCCAAGCAGCTTCCTGTCTACGAAGCGATGCTGGATCGCACTGCCCGGGTGATCGAGCCCCTCCTCGATGTCCCCGCGCCCGACCCCTCGCAGCTTCATTTTTCCGATCTGGCGCCGGCGGGGCGGGCCGCATGGGCCCTGCGAAAGCTTCGGAAGGAGCTTCCCCAAGCGTTGGCCCTGCTGCTCGGTCCGGCTCGCCCGGCCCTCGAGACCTGGTTCGAGAGCGAACCCCTGCGCGGAACTCTCGCCACCGATGCGCTGATCGGAGCTTGGGCCTCGCCGTCGAGTCCCGGGACCGGATATGTGCTCTTTCACCACGTGATGGGCGACACCGGTGGTGCGCGCGGTGTCTGGGCCTACGTGCAAGGCGGCATGGGCGCTTTCTCTCAAGCACTGGCCGGTGCGGCGGCGGCCGCGGGCGCCGAGATTCGCCGGGAGAGTCCGGTTCGTCGCATCCTGGCGAGGGATGGAAGGGTGCTCGGCGTCGAACTCGAAGATGGCGACATCCTCGAAGCTCCCCGCGTCCTTTCCTGCGCGGATCCCAAACACACCTTCCTCGATCTGGTCGAGGCCTCCGAGCTCCCGGAAGAATTCCGCCGCGGGATCTCTGCGATTGACACCCGTAGCCCGGTCGTGAAGATCAATGTGGCCTTGGATCGGGTCCCGCTCTTTCGGGGCCATTCTGGCCAGGTCGGGCCCGAGCATCGCGGAACGATCCACATCGGCGCCCTCGAGCTCGATGAGTTGGAGCAGTCCTACCAAGACGCGGCCCGGGGCGAATTGCCGTTGCGACCGATGGTCGAACTTACGCTTCCTTCCGTCGTGGATCCGACCGTGGCACCCGAAGGCCGACATCTAGCCTCGATGTTCGTCCAGCACGTACCGCCGGACTGGTCCGAGACGAAGTGGGACGGCTTTCGACCGGCACTGGCAAAGCGGGTCCTCCAACTCGTCGACGAAGTGGCGCCGGGGTTCTCCAACTCCGTCCTCCACCACGAGGTGCTGGCGCCGCCGGACCTCGAGCGCATCTTTGGCCTTCGAGGCGGGAATATCTTCCACGGCGCGATGACCGTGGACCGCCTGGCCTTCATGCGTCCTCTACCGGGCTTCGGCCGCTACTCGACCCCGCTGGCAGGGTTGACTCTGTGCGGCGCTGGCGCTCATCCTGGTGGCGGCGTGATGGGCGCTTGTGGTCGCAACGCGGCGATGACCGTGCTGCGCGAGAAGGCCTAGCAGCCTGCCCAACACTGCGATGGGCAGGGGAGTTTTCGGCGACGGGGCGACTGGCTGGCATGGCACTCGATGGAGTCCTCAAAGAGAGAGGGCGTCGCCGAACGACGCAGCCAGCGGCGATGCATCAGCTGCCGGCCGGCCGAGCAGCGCAGGTTCAGGCTCCTAGCGATCTGCGGCCTGGTTAGCCGACCATCCGGAGATACATGCGCGCATCGTTGCGGGAGGGATCCCGCTCGAGGGTCTCATTCCATGCTTCGCAAGCCTGGTCCGGACGACCCAGGCTGTAGTAGGTGAGGCCGAGTTGGACGCGGGCTTCGTGGTAGTCCGGCGCGCTGCGCAGGATTCTGTGGAACTCGGCCATGGCGCGGCTCGGAAGCCCGGCCTCGCGCAGCGCCACGCCCAGGCGGTAGCGGATGTCGTGGAAGCCAGGTGCCCGGTCGAGCGCCTTGCGATAGGCCTCTGTCGATTCGCGCCAGTCGCCCACTTCGGCATAGGCATCGCCGATGCCCGCGTGCATATTGGCCAGCTTCGCTCGGGTCGTAGCGTCGACCCGCTCGTCCCCCTCGTTGCGCTGGGGTTGCTCGGCACTGCGATCCATTAGCGACCGGGTTTCGTCGAAGAGGCCGCGCTGCTCGTAGACCCCGGCCAGAGCGATCACTGCCTCCGAATAACCAGGGTTGATGGCCAGCGCATTCTTCAGCGAGAGGGTCGCGTCTTCCAAAGAGCCCCGGCGCTCGTGGACGAGGCCCACCATGTAGTGGACATCCGCGAACCTCGGGTGCTCGTGCAGCAGCGGTTCCCAAGCCTTCAAGGCCGAGACGTCGTCGCCGCTATCGAAGTTTCCTACGACCAACGCCCCAGCCTTGGGGATTTGCGGCGGCGCGGGCTGCGC
>JAVJHY011546783.1:0-11635 GCA_035593235.1 Phascolosoma agassizii | reverse complement strand
TGTCCCGCCATTTCACTTTTGGGGGGAACGACCAACTCCAAAGCAGCAGAAGGGGTGGGAGCCCGATAATCCGCCACAAAGTCAGCAATTGTAAAATCAATTTCATGCCCCACGGCAGAGACCACAGGAATACTTGATTCATGAATGGCCTGGGCCAAAGCCTCGTGATTAAAAGCCCAACGATCTTCAAGAGAGCCACCACCCCGTCCCATAACGATCCCATCCACTTGGCCGTGTGCGTTGAGCTCGTTTAAAGCCTGAAGTAATTCTGCAGCAGCCCCTTCACCCTGTACTTTTGCAGGCCTCACAATCAACTCAACGCCAGGGTTTCTTCTTTGGGCCACAGAAATCATATCCCGTATGGCTGCACCCGTGGGAGAGGTAATCAAACCCACTTTTTTAGGATAGGCTGGCAAAGGTTGTTTTTTCTCATCATCAAAATAACCCTTTTCCCACAACTTACGTTTAAGGGCCTCGAACTGGGCTTGTAAATCACCTTCACCCACGGGCTCTAAAGTGATCACGCTCATTTGATAGCGTCCGGTCTTTTCATAGAGGGTAATCTTACCCGTCGCCTTGACCTTCAGACCATCCTTAAGCGCAAAAGGAAGTGCCCCAGCCTTGGCTTTCCACATCACAGCACTGAGCTGAGCGTGTTCGTCTTTGAGGGTGAAATAGGCGTGTCCTGAATAATGAGGGCGAAAATTAGAAACCTCACCAATAACAGGAATCGGATAAGGAAAACAGCTTTCGAGGGCATCTTTGATCATGCGTGTGGCTTGGATAATGCTTAAGGGGGTTTGTTTTAAAATATGAAGAAGGCTCTCTCTCTGCAATCTTGTCCTCAGAATACCATGGGATAGAAGTCAAATTGAGTCCAGACAAAATTGATCCATATCAATTTCAAAAGATATGAAGATCAATGCATTTTTACTGAAAACCCGCTATAAAGAGGGAATCAGATTCAATTAGGAGCCCATCATGAGCCACACTATTTTCAAAACTTTGGATGCCAACGAGGCCGTTGCCCGTATCGCCTTCCACACCAATGAAGTGATCGCGATTTACCCAATTAGCCCCGCCTCTCCCATGGGAGAATGGGCCGACGCTTGGGCCAGCCAAAAACAAGAAAACATTTGGAATAACACACCTGAAATTATAGAAATGCAAAGCGAAGGAGGGGCTGCTGGGGTCATACACGGCGCTTTACAAGGGGGCGCCCTAAGCACTACATTCACAGCCTCTCAAGGGCTTCTCCTCATGCTGCCCAATATGTATAAAATAGCGGGTGAGCTGACACCCGCTGTCATTCACGTGGCTTCACGCTCCTTGGCGGCCCAAGCCCTATCTATCTTCGGGGACCACAGCGATGTGATGGCAGCCAGAGGAACAGGTTTTGCCATGCTCTCTTCGGCCTCAGTCCAAGAGGCCCAAGATTTTGCCCTCATTTCACAGCAGGCCACCCTAAATTCTCGGATTCCTTTTCTACACTTCTTTGATGGGTTCCGCACCTCTCACGAAATATCAAAGGTTGAATTGCTGAGCGTTGAAGAGATCAGGGCCATGATTCCTGATGAGAAAGTAATTGAATTTAGACACCGGGCTTTGACACCAGAAAACCCTGTTCTCAGAGGGACAGCTCAAAACCCAGACGTTTATTTTCAGGCCAGAGAAACTGTCACCCCCTTTTATCAAGCAACCGCTGATCATGTGCAAGGGGCGATGGATCAACTCGGTGAGTTAACCGGCCGCAATTATAAGCTCTATGAATATCATGGGGCCGAAGATGCGGAGCGGGTCATTGTATTAATGGGCTCTGGCTGCGACTCTGTACATGAAATGGTCGACCACCTCTGCAAAAAAGGAGAAAAAGTGGGCGTACTTAAAGTGCGTTTATACCGTCCTTTTGGCGCAGAACGTCTGGTCGAAGCCTTGCCCAAAACAATGAAATCCATGGCTGTTTTAGATCGTTCTAAAGAGCCAGGCTCAAACGGAGAAGCACTCTACCTCGACACCCTCCAAGCCATGTTTGAGTTTTGGCCAAACAGTTTACCCAGAATAGTGGGTGGCCGCTATGGCCTCTCATCAAAAGAATTCACCCCCTCAATGATCTTAAGTATTTATGACAACCTCACCCAAGACAGCCCCAAAAGTCACTTCACTATTGGGATCAATGACGATGTCAGCCACAGCAATTTAGAGTATGACTCCGACTTTATCATCGAGCCTGACGATGTCTATAGGGCCATTTTTTATGGACTGGGATCCGACGGAACAGTTGGTGCAAATAAAAACACCATCAAAATCATTGGTGAACAAACAGACAATTTTGCCCAAGGCTATTTTGTCTACGATTCAAAAAAAGCGGGGGCCCAAACTATTTCTCATCTGCGCTTTGGCCCCACCCGCATTCGCTCACCCTACCTGATTCAAAAAGCCAACTTTGTGGCCTGTCACCAACCAGAGTTTATTGGCAAACAAAATATGCTAGAAAAAATTCAAGATAAAGGCATCTTCCTACTGAACACACCTTTTGGACCAACTGAAGTTTGGGATACCCTGCCCCAAGTGACCCAAAAAGAGATTCAAAAGAAAAACTTAAAGTTCTATGTCATTGATGCCACCAAGGTTGCCAAATCTTGTGGTTTAGGAAACCGAATCAACACCGTCATGCAAGCCTGCTTTTTTGGTGTTTCAGGTGTTTTACCCCGTGAAACTGCCCTGACAGAAATCCGTGAATCAATTCAGAAAACTTACGCCAGAAAAGGCGATGAAATTGTCAAAATGAACCTCAACGCTGTTGAACAAACCTTAGATCAACTCTATGAGGTGGTTGTCTCAGAATATGTCATCGGACATAAAGAGATTGCTTTGCCGGTATTGGCATCGGCTCCCACCTTTGTCAAAGAAGTTCAAGGGGCGATTATCTCAGGCAAAGGGGATCAACTTCCTGTCAGTGCCATGCCTGTAGACGGCACCTACCCAATGGGAAGCAGCCAGTATGAAAAGCGCAACCTCTCTCTCGACATTCCGGTTTGGGACTCTGATATTTGCATTCAATGTGGCAAATGTGCCTTTATTTGTCCGCATGCCGTGATCAGAACAAAAGTCTATGAGCCAGAGTTATTGGCCCAAGCCCCCATTACATTCAAAGCCATTGACACCAAAGAAAAAGCTTGGGATGGGCTTAAATACACCATTCAGGTCTCACCAGCAGATTGCACCGGATGTGAACTTTGCGTTGAGATTTGTCCTGTGAAGAATAAAAACGAACCTGGACGTAAGGCCCTCAATATGGAGGTCAAAGCCCCCATTCAAAGTGAAGAAGAAAAATCTTGGGATTTCTTTTTAGACCTACCGGAACTCGATCGCCGCAGGATCAACAATAAAACCATTCGCCAACAGCAAATCCAAGAGCCCTTATTTGAGTTCTCGGGAGCTTGTTCTGGATGTGGAGAAACGCCTTATCTGAAGCTCTTAAGCCAATTGTTTGGGGACCGCTCCATTATTGCAAACGCCACCGGTTGCTCTTCGATTTACGGCGGCAACTTGCCCACCACCCCTTGGGCAAAAAACAATGATGGCCGAGGACCCGCTTGGTCAAACTCCCTCTTTGAAGACAATGCAGAATTTGGATTGGGAATTCACCTGGCCCAAAAGCAAAAAATGAGCATGGCAAAATCCCTCCTCACCAACCTTAACCCCGAGCTGAATTCAGAATTGGTCCAGTCCATTCTGAATAACCCTCAAAATGACGAGGCTGAAATTTATGACCAACGGGTTGCGATCAAACAACTCAAGGAAACGCTGAAATCATCCGATTCTGCTGATGCCAAACGCTTATTGAGCATTAGCGATGACCTTCTCAAAACCTCGGTTTGGATCGTTGGAGGCGATGGCTGGGCCTATGACATTGGCTTTGGTGGCCTTGACCACGTGATGGCCAGTGGAGAGAATGTTAATATCTTGGTCATGGACACCGAAGTCTACTCAAATACTGGCGGACAAAAGTCAAAAGCAACCCCCAAAGGGGCCGTCGCAAAATTTGCTATGGGAGGCAAGCCCCTAGGCAAAAAAGACTTGGGCTTAATGGCCATGTCCTATGGGCATGTTTATGTGGCTTCCGTGGCAATGGGAGCCAAGGATGAGCACACGTTAAAGGCCTTCTTAGAAGCTGAAGCCTATGACGGGCCATCTATTATTATCGCGTATAGCCCTTGTGTGGCTCATGGTATTCCAATGTCTGAAACCTTGGATGTTCAAAAAATGATGGTCAAATCAGGACAGTGGTTCCTATACCGACACCACCCTGATAAGGTGTTAGAAGGAAAAAACCCCTTGTCTCTCGACTCCAAAGCACCAAAAATAGGCTTAGAAGAGTCTATGTATCTTGAAAATCGATTCAAAATACTGAAAAAAACCCACCCGGAAACAGCAAAAGATCTGCTTGAGTCAGCACAAGATGATGTGGACAAACGTTGGAAGCACTATCAGGATCTTGCCAAAAGCTAAGTCTCACTGATAGACCATCAAAAAAACTCTTATTATACCTCTGTTGAATTAAACAGGGGTATAATAAAAGAACCAGATCAATCTATTGAGAGTCATGAGTGAAACTACCCCAACGGTACATCAAAGAACCCAATTATTATTTACAATTGAACCTCCCACCTACTGCAACCGCATTGGAGGTTGAGTCAACTTTCAAAACCACCGTTCAAGAAATCGACTTGAAAAATCAGATCCAGTCACAGCGTTTGGTGGCCGCAGAAAAAATGCTCTCATTGACCTCATCCTATGAGATTCTCAGTGATCCCATTCAGCGCAGCCACTATGACATTCGCACCTTTGGACGGGCTGAATTGCCCAGCACAGAGCAAATTATGGAGCTATTCAAAGCGGGAATGAAAGCCTACCGTAAAAAGCGGCTGGATCTGGCCCTGCGCTATATGAAAGAGGTCACCCGCCTCTACCCCCACCGCTCTTTATACAGGGTCCATTTGGCGATTATTTATGCTGAAAAGGAATGGTTTGGCAATACCGAAAACGAATTATACACAGCCTTGAAGCTCGACCCAGAGGATCGATTTGCAAAAGAAACCGTGGCCCGCCTCTTATTTGCAATGGACTCCAACATCAAAACACAGACCAAGAAGGGCTCTCTGGTAAAACGGGTGGGGACAGGATTGCTTTCACTGGTCAAAACAGCCCCTCTCGACGAGAAAAAAACCAAGGCACTCAAGGACAAACACACCCGCAATTTAAAATAGCATTAGCCATACCAAATCTGGTTTTGCAAACCGCCATCTTCTTTGGATTTTTTCTCACCAATCCAACTGTAGCGGGCAGGGAACATGCAAATCTCCAAAATCAAACTCACCACACTGGCATACTCTTGAATTTGAATCATCTTAATGGCTTGGCTTCGCCGTTTTTGAAGGGCTGAAATTTCTTGGGGAATTTGGCTCAGGCGGGCATTCAGGGACTGAACTTTCTGGGCAGGGTTACCACCAAAAAACCGACCAAATAAACCACCCCGTTTGTTCTTTAGGGTGCTCATTTCATTTCTTACCCGGTGCTCTTCGACCTCTTTTTCTTGCAGCTCTTTCTCAATTTTCTGGCGATAGGAGTTAATGTTCGGGTATTTCGCCTTATACAACTCTCCTCCAGCTTCTTTAAAAAGCTTGTTCAAACCAAAAAGCATGGTTCTCGCAAGGTGAAGGGCAGGCAAATGTTTGGATTCAATGTCGAAAACCTTGATCAAATTATAAATGGCGGCTTCGGTATCCCGAATACTCAAATCTCGCAAAGCAGAGTTGTAATAATGCTGAGGAGATGCGATTTGGTTCGCCTTACTGGGCTTGACATAGCGTTTAAATTGCTGGGGGGTCAAGTACTGTTCGAGAACTTCTCTCAGGGCAACATGGACTGTCATTTAGCTGGCCTCTCCGGTAAGTTCCCCGGTGACATAAGGACGTAAGTCCAATTCTCCGGTTGCATATTTAGGGTCAATGGGCATCTCACTATTCCGTGAAAAAAACTGGGTCAAAACTGGATTTTTAGAGTTTTGAATTTGCTCGACAGTGCCTTCTGCGATCAGTTTTTTCTGATAGAGCATCACAATATAATCTGCAATTTGAAAGGTGCCAGGAATATCGTGACTGATGACAATAAAAGTGGACTTGGTCTCTTCTTTTGTGCGCATAATGAGCTTATCGATCGCATCAGACATGACCGGATCTAAGCCTGAATTGGGCTCGTCAAAAAGTACTATTTCGGGATCCAAAGCCAAGGCCCGAGCCAGCCCCACCCGTTTGCGCATACCGCCACTCAATTCTGAAGGCAATTTGTGTTGAACCCCTGGCAGGCCCACCTGGTCAAGTTTGGCTGCCACAATGCGCTTAATTTCTTTGTTTGTTTTATTGGTGTGACGGCGAATTGGAAAAGCAATATTTTCCTCGACACTTTGAGAATCAAAAAGAGCCCCGTCTTGAAAAAGCATGCCAAATTTTTTACGCAGTTCAAATAAATTATTTTGGGACAGTCCGGTAATCTCAGTGCCATCGACAAGAATGGTTCCTTTTTCGGGCTTTAGCAACCCCACAAGCAGCTTTAAGAAAACACTCTTACCTGTGCCACTGGGTCCAACAATCACAGTGGTTTTGCCTTTTTCTAAACGACAAGACACCCCATCAAGTATGGTTTGGGTCCCAAAACTCTTTTGAATATTATTAAACTCCACTGCATAATCAACCATATAAGGCCGCCGTTAAAAAGAAATTAAAGATGACAATAAAACTCGCAATTGTTACAACTGATAAATTAATGGCCTGACTGACCCCTTTGGGCCCAGGTTTAGAGTTATAGCCAAAGTAGCAGGCAAAGATACATCCCACAATGGCAAAAAGCAAGCCCTTCATCATACCATTCATAATATCACTCATATGCACTGATGCTTGCAAATCACTGATAAACTTGCCTGAATTGAGCCCCAATTGATACACAGCCACCAAATAGCCCGCAACCACAGAAGCCACAGAGCCAAAAAGAACCAAAAAAGGAGCTGCAAAAATAAAAGCAATCAAACGGGGCACAATTAAAAACTTAAACGGATCCACAGACATGACTTCAAGGGCATCGATCTGTTCTTTTACCCGCATGGTTGCAATGGTTGCAGCGATATCTGTTCCGGGTTTAGCGGCCATCATAGCCCCAGTTAAAATAGGGGCCAGTTCCCGCACACAACTTAACCCCACATATTGTCCCAAAAGATCTTGGGCCCCAAAGCTTTTAAAAATTTGAAACCCCACCAAAGAAATATTCGTGCCCACAAAAATGCAGACAGCCAATAAAACAGGCAGGGTTTCAATTCCAATTTTATACATATTCAAAATCACCTGTTCTAGCTCAGGGCGAGAAGAGAATAGGGTCTTGAACATCCTTCCGGCAAAGAATCCCATATTGCCAAGGCCATGTAAAAAATGAAAAAAGCGGGTCACTGAATTTTACTTACCCAAAACTTTCAAAAGTTCAACTTCAAAAATCAGGACGGAATTTGGAGGAATAACACCCATATCACGGCTGCCATAACCCATTTCAGGAGGAATAGTTAACTTTCTAACGCCGCCTTCTTTCATGCCAGCAAAACCTTCATCCCAGCCTTTGATAACCATGCCAGCGCCTAGGGTAAACTCAAAAGGGGTTCCCCGGTCTTTAGAGCTGTCAAACTTGGTACCGTTGGTTAATAAACCTGTATAGTGAACTTGGATTTTATCGCCTTTTTCAGGGGTCTTTCCCTCACCAATTTTAATGTCTTCTTTTGTAAATACAACGGCCTTGGTTTCTGCTTTGGCCTCAGTTTTAGTTTCGGTTTTTGAATCTGTCATTGTTTTTCCATTCTCTTGTGCATTATTACACCGGCTGGCACTCATCAAAAAAACGCAACTGCCAACCAATGCAAGGACTTTAAATAATTTCATATTTAGACCTCATCTTTTTGTCTCAGTATACTGGATCTTGCCCTAAAACCGAAAGACAGGAAAGACAGCTCCAAAGAAACCTGAGACTATTCTGGAACTTCATCCAAATTAATTTTGCCTTTGGCAAATTTTGCAATCAAGCCAATGACAACAATGGCAACAAGAATAACCCCAACCAAAACCCATGGAATTTCACCTTTGGCCACGGCTATTTTCACAGCGTCAGCCCCCACAACATAGAGTATGGTTCCGGGCAACATACAGGCCCAAGACCAGAGTACATAGGTAATAAAAGGCACCTTCGTTAAACCAAAACCATAATTGAGAAGATTAAATGGGAACACAGGAACCAGACGGGTAATGGCAACAATAATGGCACCCTGTTTAGAGGTCAATTTATCTAGCTTTTGAAATAATGGGTTCTTGTTCATGCGCTCTTCAATAGAGTCGCGGGCAATATAGCGGGCAATCAAAAAACAAGCCGAAGCCCCTAAGGTAGAGCCGATGCTCACCCAAACAACTCCCCAAACAGAGCCAAAGATAGCCCCAGCCAAAAGGGTTAAAGCAGATCCCGGAATAGCGGCCACAGTTGCTCCCACATAGAGCGCAATAAAAGCCAGCGGCCCCAACGGGCCAAGGCTTTGGATCCAACCTTCAACCTGCCCCAACTTATCACCCAATCCAAAAACTTTGGCTCCCACAAACAAAAGGGCCAATACAACCACGAATAAAATGAGTTTAACAGGTGACTTTTTTTCTGTCACAGCCTCGGTGCCATTCTCTATCAGAGTCTCTTTGCTCATCATTCATTCCTCCATTTTTCATCAGTATAGGAGATGACCCAGAGCAAAAGATGTCTGCTGTCTTACAAAAACGAAAAAAGGGACAGATATTCTCTGCCCCTTAGTGATCATAAGACTGATTTAAAAATCAGTCTTCCAGTTACTATAGGTCCGTTGGGCACTTGACGTATAACCGGTTCTGTCTAAAATGCGAACAAAGGCACGGGTTTCATCTTGGCGATTGTCATAAGGCTGAAGCAGGTTGTCAATCAATTTAAAATCGCTTCTGGCATCAGAAGTAGAGGCACTGCCTCCTTCTGCTCTCAAAAGCCGAACAAATGAATCAGTCACCTGATAACGGGACTCATTAGAGCGAAGGGCATTGTTGATCAAGTTATAGTCTCCACGGGCATCAGACGTTGCTGATCTGCCTTCAGCAGACAAAAGGGTCACAAAAGAATCTGTGGCTTGCTGGCGAGACTCATTGTGGCGCAAAGAACGAGAAATCACTTCATAATTGCCACGGGCATCAGACGTTGACGAACTGCCACCTTCGGCATTTAAAAGTTGGATAAAGCTAGTTACAGCCTCAGAAAGAGATTCTCCGGGGCGCAGGCTGTCCGTAATCAAGCTCAAATTGCCGCGGGCATCTGAGCCAGAGCCTTCAGCACGATAAAGGCGATTTAAGGCATTCTGAAGGTCCCCCGTTGAAGGGCGAGAGTCAAATGGATCGCGTCCAAAAGGGTCTTGATTGAAAGGATCTTTTCCAAATGGATCTTGGTTAAACGGATCACGGTCAAAAGGATCATTGGGGGTGATAGGACGCGAAGGGCGAGAGTCAAATGGATCACGTCCAAAGGGATCTTGATTGAAAGGGTCTTTTCCAAACGGATCATTGGGAGTAATAGGGCGCGAGGGGTTAGAGCTAAATGGGTCCTTATTAAAAGGGTCACGATCGAATGAATCATCAGGAATGATCGGCTGAGAAGGGCGAGAGTCAAATGGATCACTGGCAAAGGGATCGTTTGATGGGCGGCTGCCAAAAGGATCATTACCAAAGAGGTTCTTGTTCACAGCGGGAATGTGGCCTTTATGAGAGCCAAAGCTACTCCGGTCTTTAAAGGGGTCTCTGCTTTGATTTGAGCGCTCATCAGGCATAATGGGACGTTGACGCTGGGCAGGGGAAGATGAGGGAGCCGTTACAAAAGGATTGCGACCAAAGACTGAGAGATTAGCCATGATTAAAATTACCTACCAAAGTTTAATTTGAGTTTAAATTCGTTAACTTACTTATCCCAATTATTAAGAAAAACTTGATTACAACACCCATTTTTTAACCCTTAGATAACCTAAAATTAACCAACACCGATATAAAAAAGAACACTCAATTAAACCAACAGAAGCGTTTAAAACTTGATATAATGGGCAGAAATGGCAATTTAGGAAATCAAAACCATGCTTAAGCGCCTTTCTCTCAGTCTCTTCATTTCTTTATGGACATCTCCCCTCGCATTGGCAAACCCCACACCCCAAGTCGATCATCAAGCACAGGCGGCAGGTCCCATGGTCGGTGCCGTTGAGATCACTCAAGCTAAAATTTGGATTCAAACACGTAAAAGCACCGAAGTCAAAGTGAAGTACTGGAAACAGAACAAACCTAAAAGTGCCCACTGGAGCCTCCCCATTACCACCCAAAGAGAGAATGCCTTCACGGCCCACTTCACCCTCTCTCTCTTGCAAGAAGGCACCCCCTACAACTACGCTGTTTTCTCAGGCCAAACTTTATTGGGCCAAGGGCAGTTTAAAACCCAAGCCTTTTGGCGACCAAGCAAACAACCCCCCAATTTCTCCTTTGCCATGGGATCCTGTGTTTTTGTCAACGACCCCGACATCCCATCCATTACCCACGGTGGGGACTACCATATTTTCAAAAGCATTCTGAATAAGAAACCTGATTTTATGCTTTGGATGGGAGACAACACCTATCTCTTAGAACCTGATTTTTACTCCCCTGCCCGCATGGATCTCAAATACCGTATGAGCAGGGCCTTACCTCACATTAAGCCCTTAATGGCCAACCTGCCTAACTATGCCATTTGGGATGACCATGATTTTGGAGACAATGACTCTGGTCGCACTTACCCCTTAAGAGAAACCTCTCTCAAAACCTTTAAGAATTACTGGGCAAACCCCACTTATGGCAATTCCAAAACACCGGGTATCTTCAGCAAGTTCAGTTATGGGGATGTGGACTTCTTCTTGACTGATAACCGCTATCACCGGGCTTCATTTAAATATCAAGGCAAGGACAAGCCTTTTTTTGGAAAAGCCCAACTCCAATGGCTCAAAGAAAATTTACGCGTCAGCAAAGCCACATTTAAAATGATTGTGATCGGCAATGAGGTACTCAATACAAAAACCCCCTCCGAAAATTACTATAGCCACAAAGCCGAATACGCTGAGTTTTTAAACTGGCTTCAGGAGTCCAAGATTCCAGGTATTCTCATTTTAAGCGGAGACCGTCACCACTCAGAGCTTCTCAAGCTCAAACGCACAAATACTTACCCTCTTTATGAGCTCAGTTCATCGCCGTTGACAAGTCGGGCCTACCCTCCTTTCCCTGTAGAAAAAGTACTTAAAGAACGGGTTGAGAACACCCTTGTTGTTAAACGAAACTTTGGGTTTGTTACAGTACAGGGCCCCCTTGGTCAGCGAACATTAAAACTACAAATCTTTGATTCCCAAGGCAAAGCCCAGTGGAAACATATCATTCCTCAGAAAGACCTGCGCCCTTAATGAAGATCCAACCTCAAGTCCATTATATTCACAAGCAATGATAGATGAATATAGAAATGGTTCCGACCAATATATTTA
>JAVJHY011546562.1:0-11647 GCA_035593235.1 Phascolosoma agassizii | reverse complement strand
GCCGATACTATGAAATCGGAGAAAAAGTAAGGGAAGCCAACTTGTAATTTTTGGTCAAAAAACTAGAGGAGTGTTGGGGTACGACAATCGATCTGATCAAGTTCTTGGGGTTTCCACTGATATTACCGAACGTAAGCGAATGGAACAGGAACTTTGTCGAACTCGAGATGAGTTAGAAAACCGCGTTAAGGAACGAACTGCCGAGCTCGAACAAGCCAATAGATCCAAAAGTGAATTCTTGGCAAACATGTCCCACGAGCTACGTACCCCCCTGCATGGCATTCTCAGTTTTGCCAGTTTCGGAGTTAGCAAAGCCGATACCGTATCGCGGGAAAAACTTTTTGGTTATTTCCAGCAGATCAAGGGAAGTGGCAAAGTTTTACTTGCCTTGTTAGACGACCTACTTGACCTGTCTAAATTAGAGGCTGGCAAAATGGATTTTGCGTTCCGCAACACAAATTTAAGAGATGTAACAGATAAAGTCGTGGAGGAATTCAGCTCCTTGGTATCTGAGCGGAATATCGATATTAATTATGATGGGCCTGGGCTAAACACCCGGATTACCATTGACCCAAAAAGGGTAATGCAAGTTGTACGTAATTTACTCAGCAATGCTCTCAAGTTTTCACCTGATAATGAGACTGTTAAAATTTGCAGCCATCAAAAAAATGACCTAGTGAGATTTTCCGTTAGAGATCACGGCGTTGGCATTCCTGAGAATGAATTAGAGACGGTGTTTGATAAATTTATCCAATCAAGTTATAGCAAAACTGGTGCAGGAGGCACAGGTTTAGGCTTATCAATTTGTCAGGAGATTATTGCTGCTCATAAAGGACGCCTTTGGGCGGAAAATAGTCCGAAGGGCGGGGCATTACTGTCTTTCGAAATTCCGACTAATCTTGAACCAACGTGTCCTAGAAATTTTGCAGTCATCAAAGGTACTGTTTACCATTAAAGGCCGCGCAGAAGAGTATTATTTAAGTCGATATTGCTGCGGTGATTTAGCCTGTAAGGATTGAATGGAGATGGACCACGGAGAGGTTTGTTTAATTTTTAACACATCCCTTAATTCGTTCCTGAGATCTTTTTACTTGTCCCTAGAAATTCAGGCATAGTAACAGCATCAGTACTATTGATATCCTTCCCCTTCAAAACCTTAATGGCCGTTAACCATAAAATTCTTAAATCCAAAAGAATAGACTGATTGTCAACATACCAAACATCGAGTTTAAATTTTTCTTCCCAAATAATAGAATTTCGTCCGTTAACTTGTGCCCAACCGGTAATGCCAGGTTTAACGTCATTCCTGCGGGCTTGCTCTGGAGAATACCGATCCAAATACTTCATAAGAAGGGGCCTTGGCCCGATAAGGCTCATATCCCCTTTAAGAACATTAAAAATTTGCGGCAGCTCATCAAGACTAAATTTACGGATGACTTGCCCAAATTTTGTAAGCCTGGTCGCAGCAGGAAGTAGATTCCCCGCGTTGTCTTTTTCATTGGTCATGGTCCTAAATTTATATATCAGGAATGGTTTGCCATGAAGGCCTGGACGTTCTTGATTAAATAGTATTGGGGATCCAAATTTTAACCTTATCAAGATCGAAACCACAAGCATTATAGGGGTTAAAAAGAGCAATAAAAATAATGAGATACAAAAATCAAAAATTCTTTTAAACATAGTCAAAAAAATAGAAAATTTAGTTCAATTACATTAACCATAATTTACCACTCTTTCTTGGATTTGTTAATGGTAACAATGAAATCATAATAATGGAACTATACCCAAATTAATTTTTGCATGTACCGTAAATCCTGATGGGATAGATCCATCCTATTCCTTTACGCTGCCCATAATTGTACCAAAATAGCGATATAAAAATATCTGGAACAGGCAATCTTTTAAGGCTTTATCCCTCCTTTAACCAAAAAGTTAGGTTAATGGTCGATATAAAGAAAAAAAATTTACGCTACCTCAATAGGCAGTTGGGTTATAAAGAGCCCGCAGATTTTGCCGCTTCATTGAATCTCCATATTGGCACCCCTCGCACTGATAATTTTCTATAAAGCTACCATGGTTGTATCAAAGGTTAACTCCAAATAGGGAAATCCTTTTTCGCTGTTCATCATTTCTGATAAGGCATCAGGCTAGGTGGTATTTTGAATATTTTCTATAGCGTTGGTTATCAAATTTATTTGTTCTTCGGTTAAATACGGTCCCATGGGAAGGCTGAAGATTCGATGAGAAACTAACTCGGATACTGGAAAATCGCCTTCCTGATACCCCAATTTTGAAAAAGCGGGTTGTAGGTGAAGTGGAGTCGGGTAGTAAATTGCAGTAGGGATTCCCTCTTTTTTTAATCCTTCAAGAATATGATCCCGACGGTCAGAGAGGACTGAATATTGTGCCCATGCGGATTGCAACCCTTTGGGAATAAAAGGACATTTTAATTTAACGGATAGATCTTGAAATTTTTCCGAATATTTCTTCGCGGCCCACTGGCGTTTTTTAAGCTCCTCAGGAAATGCAGCAAGTTTAGGTAAAAGTAAAGCAGCTTGAAGTGTATCTAAACGTCCGTTGAGCCCCACGCGAATATTTTCATATTTATGGCCCCCTTTCCCATGTACACGAATAGAAATCAATTTTTCTGCCAATTCAGCATCATTGGTAAAAATAGCGCCTCCATCGCCGTATCCTCCAAGTGGTTTTGCTGGAAAGAAACTGGTTGCGGCCACCTGTGCAAGGCTACCGGCTGGGCGGCTTTTGTAAATCCCACCAAGCGCTTGCGCAGCATCTTCTAATACAAATAGATTTTCTTTGTTGGCGATGGCTGTAATCCGATCATAATCAGCCGGTAAACCAAAAAGGTCTACAGGAATAATACCGCGTAGGCGAAGGTTTCCCTTTTTTTTGAGGCTCTTTATAGCTTTATCTAATTTTTCAGGATCAATATTAAAAGTACGCGGATCAATGTCCACAAAGACTGGTGTTGCTCCAAGAAGGGTGACGACTTCCGCGGTTGCAACAAAGGTAAATGGGCTGGTAAATACAGCATCACCCGGGCCTATCTCAAGAGCCATTAAAGGCATCAATAAGGCATCTGTTCCGCTGGAGCAGGTGATAGCATGTTTTACCCCGACGAACTTGGCGAGTTTTTCTTCCAACTCGCGAATTTCAGGACCTAAGATATACTGTCCATGGTGGAGCACCGTGTGCATGTGATGTTCTAATTGGTTTCTCAAGAAATCCTGCTGAGTGGCAAGATCAATGAATTGTAGCCGTGGTTCTTTTGTGCTTTCATAACGCAATATAAATTCGGCGACTGAAATGGAATTGGAGTTTCTTTCAAGTAGGTCCTCCTCTCGGATAAGCAGTTTGGCATCCCTCCCGAAGCGATCTAGTGCCTTAATCAATTGATTAGTGATCGGATCACCGTCGCCAAAGACATCTCCCTCATAAGATAGCGCAGCTAACCAATTGATATTTTGGGAAAAAGAATGTAATAATTTTTTTGATTGTTGCTGCGCTTGTTCTGCTGAAATTTCTTTGCCTTGTACTTCTCCGGACTTTCGAATTTCATCCGCTATTTGTCGATAGAGAATTGGCACACTCCCTACGTAGACCCAAATGCGGAAACTATTGGTTTTGGCTATAAGAAAAGCAGCCAATGAGTGCGAAAAATATGGTTCGCGTTTAGTGCAAATATCTACAATTACGTTCGTGTCGAGTAGTATGTCCATAGTTAAAAAAACTCCCACGGATAGTTAACCAAAAGGCCAATAGATGGGGATGAAGTATCGGTTTGCCTAGATAGCAGATAACGTCCTAATAAACAACAACATCTGTTATATAACACCAAGGGTAATTTAGGAAATATAAGGTAAAGGATCACTCACTCTGTGGAGCGCCTCTAGCTCAATTATGAATTGGATATTAATTCACCCTGCAATCATTGGCAGATTGTGGGCATCTCGCTTAATCTTACAATGAAAAGTAGAAAGATTATTTTTCCTTCTTATAGCTATCGTAAGGGCGTTTTCCGATAGCGAGCTTTTTGGGCAAGGGTTCATTCTCATCCAGATCGAGACAGCGTAACACACCTGGTTTTACTTCGTTATACGTATACCCGCTTTCTGGACATATCATTTTCCCATCAGAATTGCTCAAACGATGGCCATGTCGGCTCATCCAGCCTACTTGCTGCGCTGGTGATCCTAAGACTAAGGCATAGTCTGGCACATCCTTAGTCACCACCGCCCCCGCCCCGACGAATGCATATCGTCCAATTTTCACTCCGCATACGATGGTTGCGTTCGCCCCAACTGTAGAGCCTCGTCCAAGAATTGTCTTTTCGTAAAGTGAATGTCGGTTTACCTGGGATCGCGGATTTGTAACGTTGGTCAACACACAGGATGGTCCCAGAAAAACATCATCCTCTACAATAGTCCCGGTATATAAGGAGACATTGTTCTGTATTTTTACATTGTTTCCAATAACCACATCTGAACTTACGCAGCAGTTTTGACCTAAAATACAATTCCTGCCAATTTTCGCACCTGGCATGACATGCGAATAGTGCCAAATTTTAGAACCTTCCCCAATTTCACATGGATCATCAACACATGCCGTTTCATGTACGAGAAAGTTGGCCTTGACCTGGTCTACTTTAGAAGAAGAAGGGAGGAGTTCGTTACTACCTTCTGCCATAGCGTGTTCGCACGCATCGAGAATCTTTAGGACACGGAGGCCTTCAGCACCATCGGTGACAGGCTTTTTGCGAGTTTCAACACATCCTAAAAAGTGTTTCAGCTCGGCTTGCAAGGGTTCGTAGTCTTCGATCTCGATAATTTCTTTTTGAGCCTTTACTGCTGTAGGGATCCGCTTTTTCCATTCAACTCGATGTGGATAGACGACCAGTTTATCGACGACAGTATCATCAAAAACGGCCATTTTCTCAGATCCGATAACGACGAGGCGTTGCTCCTTAAATGGATGAAGCCAGCTAACAAAGATGTGGGCGCTAACTCCACTTGGAAAAAGGAAATAGGTATTTGTGACATCAACAATATCCTGGTTTAGATAGGCGTTGCCACGACAGAGAACAGAGCACGGTTGTTCGTTCAGCAACGCAATTATTACAGAAATATCGTGAGGTGCGAAACTCCAAAGAATGTTCTCTTCCGTTCTAATCTTGCCCATATTTAGACGGGTGGAGTAAATATATTGCAATCGCCCCAATTCCCCTTCGTTAATTAAACGCGACAATTCAATGATCGCAGGATGATAACGTAGGATATGGCCAACCATCAGTATTTTATGGTGAGTTGCAGCCAGTCTTACAAGTTCTTCACCCTCATGAACGGTTAATGCTAGTGGTTTCTCGACGAAAACATCTTTACCGCTTTCCAGGGCTTGTTTGACCATTGAATAATGGGAATGCGCCGGTGTACATACTGCGACCGCCTTGACGTCTGGATTATTCAGTATTTCATCATGATTTGAACAAAATTCAACATTTGAATACAAATCATCAATCAGTTTTTTCCGGCTACCTTCGGTATCACAAATTGAATGTAAAACACCTAACTCATAAAAATTTCGGATAAGGTTTTTGCCCCAGTAACCAAAACCAATAACAGCAATATTTCGCATCTTCTCTCGTGTTTTTTATGTGCAGCTAATTTTTTACTGCCGCCATGTTATCAAGATGTTATATTTTGAAGCGAATACTCACGCGAGACGGTCGAAAGGGATTAACAATGGAGCACCACTTGGTAATGGACGGCAATACTTCCTGGCAGCAGGAAGTAGTTTCTTTTTCGAGCCATAAACAAAATGACTTTGAATCAGCCGGGGAACAAATTAGGATGTTTAATGTTCACATTTCTTGTATCGACCACCAAGGGCAATTTGGCTAGGAGCGTTGTGTAGTCCACATTGTCGTGATCGGTTGTGATGATGGCAGCGTCATGCTCATTTTTTAGCAAATCTTTCTTAGTTTTGCTCTTAAGGCCCGCAAATTCCGGATGTTCACGCGTTTGCGGCACAACCGGACAATAGGGATCATAGTAGTCTACATGAGCGCCTAATGAATTTAGCTTCTTCCAGATGATAAATGCTGGACTTTCCCGAGTGTCATCAACGTTTTTCTTGTAAGCCAAGCCGACAAGTAAAATCTTGCTGCCGTTAAGGGTCTTTCCATTTTTATTCAATGCTAGCATGGTGCGTTCAACCACGTAATTTGTCATCCCGGAATTGATCTCTCCAGCAAGCTCAATAAATCGCGTTCTCATGTCATATTCTTTTGCTTTCCATGTTAAATAAAATGGATCGATTGGAATACAATGTCCCCCAAGACCTGGCCCAGGGTAAAACGCTTTGTACCCGAAGGGCTTTGTTTTCGCTGTATTAATAACCTCCCAGATATCGATCCCCATCTCATGAAACACCACTTTCAGCTCATTAACTAGGGCAATATTCACACAACGATAAATGTTTTCCATTAATTTGGTTGCTTCAGCAACTCGACATGAAGAGACCGGGACAGTTTTGCAAATTACGGTATCATAGAGGGCGGTTGCCACCTTTAAGGATTTTTCGTTTAATCCGCCAACGACTTTTGGAATTGTTTTGGTTGTATATTTGCTATTGTTCGGATCTTCACGCTCTGGAGAGTAGGCAACGAAGAAATCATTTCCTGCTTTTAGCCCAGAAAGTTCTTCCAGAATCGGAACCAATACTTCCTCCGTGGTACCAGGATAAGTTGTTGATTCGAGAACGACTAGTTGGCCTTTTACCAAATTAGGTCCAAGCTGATTAGCGGTACCGGTTATATACGTTAAATCTGGCTCACGATGCTTCGTTAATGGTGTGGGAACACAGATAAGGATGGCATTACATTCAGAAATCTTGCTGAAATCTGCTGTGAGATCGACACGAGAATTTTCCGCGATATGTTCTTTTATCGAATCCGATCCAATGTGTTTAATATACGAATTCCCTTCATTCAACAACTTGATCTTGTTGATGTCGACGTCCAATCCCAGTACCTTAAATCCCACTTTTGCGAACTCGATAACGAGCGGCAACCCGACATACCCGAGTCCAACGATGCCTATACACAAATTTTTGGAGTCAAGCTGTTTTATGAATTCTTCGTGCATTAGTGTCTATATCCTATTTGATATTAATTTATTGGTATCAGATATTAAACCGTGATTCAGCAATTGTGATATTCACGGTACCACCTTACAAACTTTGGAATGCCATCTGCGATGGAAGTAGTTGGTTGAAATCCGAGTTTTGCCGTTGCACTATCGATATCTGCCCAGGTAGCTTCTACATCACCGGGCTGCATTGGTAGCATCTCTTTTTTTAACTCAACGCCAACCGTGTTAGCGAGTATTTCTATCATCTCCAAAAGATTTTCCGATTTATGGTTTCCTAAATTAAAAACCTCGTAGCTGTCGAGATCTTTTTTCAAGAGGCTTGATTTGACGCCTTGGATAATGTCATCCACAAAAGTGAAATCTCGGCGCATTTTACCATAATTAAAAATTTTTATCGGTTTATCTTCAATCATGGCCTTGGCAAAAAGCCACATTGCCATGTCGGGTCGACCCCAGGGGCCATACACCGTAAAAAACCGTAAACCAATTGTCTGTAATCCATAGAGATGTGTGTAAGAATGCGCCATCAGTTCATTGGCCTTTTTTGATACCGCGTAGAGATTGAGAGGATTGTCAACTCGATCGGATTCGCTAAAAGGAAGCTTGGTATTACCACCATATACACTGGAACTAGAGGCGTACACCAGTCTTGGAATCTTCCCATGGCGACATGCCTCTAGAATATTCAAAAATCCTTCAATATTCGATTTTTGATATGTTCGCGGATGGTTTAAAGAGTATCGAACTCCTGCTTGAGCGGCTAAATTACATACGGCATCGAGTTTATGATTATTAAATATCGCATTCAGATTATCGTAGTCACACAAGTCGCATTTGGTCCCGAAAAACCCCTTCCGCTTTTCAAGTACGGCGTGACGATCCTGCTTTAACTGAACGGAATAATAATCATTAAAATTATCAACTCCAACAACTTCTATGTCGTTATCTAAGAGAGAATTTGCTAAATGAAAACCAATAAATCCGGCTGTGCCTGTTACAAGAATCTTCATAATTTATTCGTATATTAAGTTTAAAATTGATCTTTCCCAACTCATAGTGAAAAGCTAAAACAGAATCCACACGTCTGGTTACGATTAATCAAAGGTCATCGTATTTCAAATATAATTTAGATAAATACCTAAGTTTTTTAGTAGAAGTATGAACCGTTGGCATTCCCATCGGAAATCTTCCTCCCAATTCTTGGAATGAAGCAGGAATTATTTTCGCTAATTAATTTACGCATAAAACTTTCGAAAATCACCATGACTGTAGTTATGACAACCGTTTAAAAATTTGGAACTTTATATTCTGTAACCAATTTCTCGATTATGCAAAGTCTACAATTGGATGAACTAAGAGGCGCCTTGATTCGCCAGGAAGAAACCATAATTTTTTCCTTAATTGAGCGGGCCCAGTTTAAGCGTAATTTAATTATTTATGAAGCAGATGGTTTACCTATTTCCGATTTTCATGGTAGTTTCTCAGACTATTTGTTGTGGGAAACGGAAAAAATACATGCAAAAGTGCGCCGGTATACAAGCCCAGATGAACATCCATTTGTCAAAGTTCTTCCAGCCTCCATACTCCCAGCAATTGACCGACAGAATATCATTAGGGACTCATCTATTAACCTTAACCATAAAATTCACAAAATTTATCAAAGCGAAATTATTGCAGTCATATGCGAAAAAGGAGATGATCAAAATTACGGCTCGAGTGCTACCTGCGATGTTCTTTGCTTACAGGCGTTGTCAAAACGAATTCACTATGGTAAATTCGTCGCTGAAGCCAAATTTCAAGAGAATCCCGACCGGTTTAGCGAACTCCTAATGTCGAACGATCATTCTGAGCTTCTTAGTCAAATAACGAATATAGAAGTAGAAGAAAAATTACTACGAAGGGTGGAACAAAAAGCGGCGACTTATGGTCGGGATATAGAAACAGAGAGCGACGACATGGTTTATAAAATTGCCCCGGAGACAGTCAGAATGATTTATAAAAGTTGGATCATACCACTCACCAAGGAAGTCGAGGTTGAATATCTGCTAAGACGTTTAGAGGATTAATCCTATGCGCGTAAAAAAAAATAGCTATTGCAACTACCCTGTAGGGATTTTGCTTTACGTTTTGATCATTTTTGGATTTCTCCTAGGCTGTAGTAGAAATGACCAAAACGGGGCAGCGCAGGCCACCTCAGAAAACCACAAAGAGGCCAGCGAAAGCAACAAAATATTAAAACTGAGTTCCGTAGAGGAGTTTGACCGCGTGCTGGGGGAAAACGATATCGTGCTCGCCGATTTTTACGCAGACTGGTGTGGTCCATGCCATATGCTCAGACCCAAAATCGAAGAAATTTCCGTAGAATTTAGTGAAAAGATCAAAGTGGTCGCTATTGACATTGATCAGCTTCATTCGCTAGCCTCACGATTCAAGGTCAACTCCATACCCGATGTAAAAATCTTTAAAAATGGTACGCTGGAAGAGTCTTTCGTCGGGGTACAGCCCAAAGAAAACTATGTAAAAGTTTTAAATAAACTTATTAACGATTAATTTTCGCGTATGTCCTAAGGATCCACGCAAACATAAACTACCCATTTACATCATATTTTCACGGCATATTTTGTCGATGCTCAATCAAAAAAATTCTCGAAATAGCAGGCTATGTCTCCGGTCTTTCTTAATTCTACTTTGTTAGATTAGCCGTGGGGACCTGCACCGATGTCTTGTGCCATCTATTTTTCCAAAAATCCTCGACAGATCGCTATGGATATGCCTCCGGTTGTCGCAAAAATCCCTGGCCCAAGCTCTCGACACATCTCATCCAGGTTAATCTAACAAAGTAGAATTAATCGCATCGACAAAATCTACCGCAAACCAAATGCGAAAAGTTGGATAGTTTATCTTCGGGCGGATCCTAACTTGGCTTTTTCTTCCTTTTAATTGAGCGCTACATAGGGTGAACTCACGGATTATTTAACGACAACAACCCATTGACGATGCTCGGTTCTATTCATATATTCTACGTGGCCATCTCCCATTAAGACATTAAAACCGAGTTGATGATGAAATCCAACGCGTCGAAAATCTTTAAGTGGTGTCGCATTTATGATTCCATGGTCCGTTTCCGAAAAGCTGACAATTCCCCTATGGCTATGGTGGACGCCGCCCTCAATTACGTCCATAATATAGACTTTATCTGAAGGATCTTGGACTTCCTGAATCCGTATATATTCGGTGGCCGTCCCCCAACCCCATGACTTCCCCGGGTCACTATCAATCTCAGCGCCTCCCCATTCATCTGGGTTAATCAAGTTCATGATATAACTGGCTTCTTTGATGGATCCATCTCCCCCCGCTGGATTGAAATTGTCTTCATTACTTAGAGTTGGACAGCGGAAAATCGCTTCATCATGAAGGAGTTCGGCCTGCATGTAATTAATCCAGTGATTGTAGTTACCGTCTGGATTTGTCACACCAAACTTACCCGGCATTACATATTGATCGTATTCTTCGCTGTATGAGGAAGCGGCAATACCGATTTGTCGTAAATTATTCATACAAAAAATGCGTTGAGCCTTCGAATTTACATTTACCACAACGGGTAACAGCAATGCCGCTAACACCATAACTATGGTAATCACCACCAATAACTCGATTAAGGTGAAACAACGAATTTTCAAGGCACTTCCAGAGACAAAGCTGTCATGCTCCCACCCAACATTACGAAAATCTTAACTTGAAGTTATACTCTTCTTGGATTTTTCCCAACAATATAGCCACAATTTCGGTTTTCGAAAACGTCCTTCGCCCTAACCATGTGACTATCAGATTTATGGCAATCGCTACTACGATATGACCGATCGTTAATTTTCGAATTAGCGAAAGTTTATTGACCTAGACGGGTAAAACGTATTATCCGGTTACTTTGGCTTTGCCGATGAAAAAACTACCCTGTAGCGATCGGCATACGAATGTTAGCGTCTGATTTTACCCGTATCGATAAAATTTTTTACAAAAAATGATTTGGCTGTTTTTACCGCAGAATCAGCATTTGGAAAAATCGTTGTCGCTATTAATCTAACTCTATGTTGTTACTTAAAAAAAATAACGTGTTTATATCCAATACTTTATGTATTATTCTTTAAATTGCAGAAAATTCTATAACATTTTGCTAATTAACAACTTAAATTTTAAAGTAATAAAGTAGGCTAATTGCATTTCGAAAAGTAAATACACTCGTTCTCATCCAATGCAAGCAATTTATCGTCTCCACAAAAGTAAATTGGGGGTTGCTTCAAATTTCATTGTTGCCAGATATCATATAAATTTGTTGTCGTCCTCGTGCTTCGTAATCGAAAAGAAATCGAGGACGAAAACAGTACGATAAGGGCTACCCACGTGTCAATGGCATTCGCTTAGGCATGTATTGGAGCTAGCTCTAATTATTTCTCCCTGGAAATTTGATCAGTTGGGAATTC